>CM053578.1:1733842-1806351 GCA_028646485.1 Cryptoprocta ferox | reverse complement strand
CACTCTCCCTCTTTCCTTCCTCCTTCCCTCCCTCCCTTCTTTCCATTCTTCCTCCCTCTGTCCCTCCCGTCCTTCCTCCCTTCCTTCTTCCCTCCCTCCCTTCCTCCCTTTCTTCCTTCTTTCCTTCTTTTCTTTTTTCTTTCATTTAACCAATATTGAATATCTACTATGTTCTAGGCAGGCACTCTTCTAGGCTCTGGGGAGAGTAAACAATATTGTAATATTGTAATAGTAAACAATATGCACTTAATAGCAACAAGAAAGTCCTATTTTTTTTTTCAGAAGAAGAACTTTAGGCTCTGGAAAGTAGTGTTTGTAGCACACCCATTGTATACCTTGGGGTTCATGCCCTGCCCAGGCTGCGTTCTCAGGGAGTGGATTCTGTCTGTGTCTGTCCATCTTGCTTATCCCTACCTTGGAATATCTATTCCCTCCGCGCCCTCCAGGCCTTTGGATGTGTCTCTCTGCCTGGAACTCCTTTAATCCACTTTAGAAGGATAATGGCTATAATAATGTGCTCTCTGATTCTTAGAATGAATTCTCCGCCCACCATGCTGCCCGGGGTGAGTGGATGAGGCCTTGTCTACCTCTGGGAGATGTGTGGAAGGCCATCCATGAGAGGCCTCCAGATCCCTTTCGTGTGAGGGATAGCTCTTTCCCTAAGGCCCAGTGTGTCCCAGGAGCTCAGGCCTCGTTCTATGCCTAGGCATTGCTACACACCCTTCCCTGCAAGGACATTACAACTCTGCTCCTTTAGAGGTGACCTTGTACTCCTGTGGGCAGGTCACCTTGACTCATGTTCCGTATTATCACTGTGGGCTCCGTACTCATTTCCGACCCCATGTTTAAGCTTGTCTTGTGTGTAAAGTTTTGTTCACCATTTCTATATGTTTGGAAGAAACAAGGAGTGGAGTGGATTTCAGCTTTACTCCCTATTTAGCTAGGAATCCCCAGGCTCCTCTTTTCATTCATTTTTTGTGCATGTTTTTCCTCTCATGCATCTGGCACTTCCTTACTGCCTACCTAGACATTTCTGTATTATTGAAGTAGACATCCCCTGCAACAGAGCAGTGAAATCTGATGGAAGCTTACTTCTTGCTCAGATGTCCTCATGCAGATGGGCCAGTGCCCTGCTCTGGGCAGGTTCTCGGAGACCCAGACTCTTCCCGTTCTCTGCCACTGTCCTCACAGAACTGGCACCCTCTCCATTCAGTCCAAGTGACTTTCTTTGGAGCCCATGGGTGACACCTCAAATAATAATTTAAACTCTTATTTCACAACTGGTATTTTAAACTTATTATTATTATTATTTTTTGCACTCTCAGGTAATAAACTGAGCCACCCTGAGAAGAGATACTTCTGGAGGCTTGGTGGCTCGTCTAGATGCTCAGAAGAACTGGCTCAGCTGCTGGGTGGTGATTAACTTTATTTGTCAACCTGGCTGGACCACAGTACCCAGACATTTGGTTACCAGGTCTAGTTGTTACCTGGAGGGTGTTTTTTTAAGGTAAGATTAACATTTAAATCAGTAGAATTTGAGTGAAGCTGATTACCCTCCATAATGTGGGTGGCCTGCACCCAATCAGTTGAAGGCCTTAAGACAAAAAGAGAATGATCTTTGAGTAAAAAGGAATTCTCTCATTGGACTGCCCTTGGACTTGAACTGCAATGTCACCTCTTCACTGGGTTTCCAGCCAGCCTGCCCACAATATCAGCTTTTGAATTTGTCAGCTCACAATCCTGTGAGCCAGTTCCTTGAAATCTCAATCTCTTTCTCTGTCTGTCTCTCTGTCTCCTGTTACTTCTATTTGTATTGAGAGCCCTGATTACTATGAGATGGGAACAGGATAGGTTAATACCAACCCCAAACCCCTATTTAACACGGTCACTTCACTGTTACATGGCCCTAAAGCTGATCTCTGCCCACCTGACCCTGTAAGGTAGGGAACAGTACAGGGTAAGATTTCTCTTCACTGTGATATTGGCCATGCAGCATGCAGACCATCTGGTCTGATAACCTCTATTTTAGGTCTGCTCTGTGTGGCCCCAGTGATGTGCATCCTGGCTGCTTAGCATGAGTTATAAGTTTGTGACCAATAGTGTCAGTGTTCAGCATCTATGAGGTGCTGGCTACTTTTATGCTTGCTCTTCTATTTCATCACCACAGCTACCAAGCAAGGTAGTTCTCTTATTCATCATTTTTCAAGTGCACAGACTCACTCTCAAAGAAGTTAGGCAGCTCCTTAAAGATTGTATCACTGTCCCATGGGATCCCAGAGATTCAGACTAAGAACTTTCCCTTCTCATTCTATCTACCATGATCTTCATTGGCTGTTTGAGGGCTGTGTGTTAGGCGAATTATAATAGCAGACTTGGCCTTAAACCAAAGGGAAGGTAAGTCTTTCATGGTGGGCAGGTGTACGGTTGGCTGATGGGGAGAAAGTCTGGGAGCCAGGTTCTTGGCTCCAGGAAATCTCATTTCATAGATAAGAACCTATGAACATTAGAAGTTTTGTCCTTATCTTGTTTTGTCCTTTATCCTGTTTTAATACTGAAAAATAATTGAGAGGAAAGGGAAGTGCTTGCTTTTTTGGGGAGAGGGGAAGATCTTGGTCCTTTGTTTTAAAATAAATTATTTGCACTTATAATCATTTTAGATTTACAGAAAAGTCACAAAGGTAGTTCAGAAAATTCCCATATACACCACACCCAGTTCCCCCTAGTAAGAGCTTACTTAATATGCCCCATTTGTCACAATTAATGAACCAATGTCATTACATTAATATTAATTGAAGTTCATGCTTCACTTCAATTTTCTTGGTTTTTCCTTAACATCCCATTTCTGTTCCAGGATCCCATATCACATTTAGTCATTGAGCCTCCTTAGGCTCCTCTTGGCTGTGACAGTTTCTCAGACTTTCCCTGTTTGTGATGACCTTGACAGTGTTGAGGCATAATGATCAGCTATTTTGTATAAATGTCCATCAGTTGAAATGTGTCTGATGCTTTTCTCTTGATTAGCTTGGGGTTGTGGGTTTTGGGGAGGAAGACTGCAGAGGTAAAGTGCCATTCTCACCACATCACATTAAGAGTAGATACTGTCAACACAATAACTCACTCTTGAAGTTCACCTTGTCAGCATGTGGGGCTCATATTTGTCAGTTTCTTCAGTGTACGGTGACTCTTTTTTCCCCCCTCCCTTCCTATACTATACTTTTTGCAAAGAAGCCACTATGCGCAGCTCATACTTAAGGAGTGGAGATTACATTCTATGTCCTTAAGGGTGGAGTATCCATATAAATTATTTGTAATTCTTCTTCAAGGGGGCTTGCCTTTATTTGTTTGTTTGTTATTTATATCAGTGTGGACTCATGGATATTTATTCTATACTTTGGGCTATAATCCAATATTTATTTATTTATTTATTTATTTATTTGCTCAAATTCTTCCAACTTTGGCCATTAGGAGCTTCAGTTGGCTCCTGGGTCCCTTTAACATAGCCCATCATTGTGTGTGTACTTATGTGTGTGTGTTTTAGTACTTTAGTACTTTCTGGCATGATAAGATTCTCCAGGATTATCTTGTATATTTCCTGCCCTAGTCCTAGAATCATTAATTTCTTCAGGGATCCCTGGTTCCTTTTATTGGAGGATGGTATTAGAAACCAAGATCCAGGTTCTGGGTGTGTTTATTGCTACTGGGGTATCACTGCATCTAGACTTTCTCAGGTGATGGAGCAAGGGAATACATGTGTGTATCCTAACTCCTATATATATGCATATCTCTATATTTTTCTATATGTATCTATATTAAGCTAAACGTGAATTCATATCGATGCCTCCAAAATTAATGAATTACCATATGGATCATTCTAGCTGCCTCCCTTTGCTTCTTGGTAACCTCCCAAGTGAGAGAAGTGAGAAACCTGGCTCCTGCCATCAACCATCCATTTACTTAGTTTTTAAGAAAACAACTTCCTCAGCTACAGTATGGTGCCTATGTGCAAGCCCTTTTGTCTTTAATCTTACAGACTCCACTCATTTCCAGTTACTTAGAGCAGCACCTTTCTCTCTTGTCATGAGGGAGAAACAACTTTCATGAGGTAGTTTTATACATTTGTATTACAATTGGATTTTTTTGTCAGAGTCTGCATTCCTTCCTGTGCTCTGACCTCCAAAATGATTTTTTAAAATAAGTTTGTAGTCATTATGGTTTACTCTTCATATTTAAAGTTTTGTGGGTTTGGATGAATGCATAGTGTCATGTATCCACCATTACATTATACAGAATAGTTTCATTGCCCTCAAAAATCCCCTGTGCTTCACCTACTCATCCTCTGACCCGCCTTGCTGAACTCCTGGCAACTACTTATCTGTTTATTATCTGTTAGTTTTGTTTTTTCCAGAATGTTATATACTCAACTATACGGAGTGTACAATTTTAGATTGGCTTCTTTCAGTTAGTAAAATGTATTTAAGATTTCTTCATGTCTTTGCATACCTTCAATTTCCTATGGGCTCATTACACAACTGAAGATAACTGGGCCCTCTCGTCCTCAGAAGTAATCTTCAAACAAGTGTATAAATTGCTAAAGAAGTCCAATTCAGCGAAGGTCTCAGTCTTGACACCTCTACCTTGAGGTCCAGTTGGCTTAGTAGCCCCTCACTACTTGTCATCTTGGTCCAAGGCAGAGCTCCAAGCATACCTGCTTCTACCATTAACGCTCTGCTTTCTGAGGCGGGATGGGGGCCAACATTTACCCTCCATGGCATGCTGAGGCAGAGCTCAGAGAGATCCTCAGGAAGACCCTGGCCACCACTATGTTAGCCAAAACAAAGGGGAGACTCTTCTCCTGCCTACCAGGTAAAGCCTGTGCTCAGCCTTCTTACTCTATGCCTTCACCTGGGTAAATTCCTCCCTTTGATAGTTTTATCCATCTATTCACTCAGTTATTTGTGCATTGAATGTTCATTGTCTGCCATATATTGACCACTGGAAGATACATAGATGACCATAGAGGCACTGCTCCTACCTAGAGCATGTAATGCCTACTAGAGGAGTCAGGCACTAGACTCTTTCACAATTGCAGTAACGAGTGATAAAGCTTTGCATGCTGGCATAAGAACAAATAACTTTGTCCAGGGGCCCAGGAAGACTTTTGTGATCTACTGATGTTTTGAAGGATGAGAAGGAGCTGGCTTTGTGAAGAGGGTGGAAAACATGTCTTATGCATAGAAAAAGATGAACAAAGCCCAGAAGTTAAGAGACAGCTTGGCTCTTTCAAGTAGCTGACAGATATTTGGCAAGAATGGGGCACAGAGTGAGTGAGAGAGTAAGAAGGAGGTCAGTGGGGCCAATCCAGGTCAGAGCACTCAGGGTCCACCTAAACCTTCCTAGCAAGTTAGACATTTTATTTTAAAGTTGAACACAAGCTTCTTAAGAGTTTAAGTAGAGATGTGGCCTTCTCAGATTGCATTTCTGAAGAATCACATCACTATAAGGACTGGGTTCCAAGGTGGGAACCAAAGAGGCCAGCTGGGAGGCCTTGGTCATTGTCTAGGTTGGTGATGAAGAGCAGTGTGGAGGTGGTGGCGGGATGGAGAGTGTGTGGATACAAGAGGTGCTCATCACAAGGAATTCTTCCATGGATCCCCCAGTGGAGCAGCCCTCATTTAGGTTCGCAGGGAGCCCCCCTTTTGGTGACACTTTACTCCCTTTATTCTGCTTTACGTGGTCTCCTAGGTGCTTCCTGACATCATGTCATCTCAGTCACTTCATATCACTCATATCATATTTTCTGGTTTACTCAGTGGACTATAGTTGCTAGATTACAACTAGGGAAGAGTTTCATTTTCTCCTACTGGCTCCCAAACACATCCCTTTTCTCTCTTCACCACTTACTGGAACCTCACATTCTATAACCTTCTGGTGAGTTTCAGTGAGGGAAAACATATAGCTTAGTTTAAATTGACGTTGTGATCTCACAATGAACTTGAGGCTTTTCTTCCCATTTTTACAGGCTGACCTATGGGTTGGAGTTCAGCAGTACAGAGAGGATGGCCATTTGTCTAATTCTCTCGTTCCACCTCTTCCTTGTCCCCACTCCATTCTAGTTCCTTCAGGGTTGGGAACAGGAAAGACCCAGAAGGCTTTTTTTTGTCTTGGCTGACTCTCTATACGTGGTTCTCCCTTGTCAAAGCCCTCAGTCACAGGGAGCATCCTTCATTGTTTGGGAGACTCATAAATGAGTTCTTTGGACACTTCTGGCAGGGCCTTCTGTACTTCACATATTCTAAATCAGAACCTCCACTGGGGAGTTTTCTCTCCTTAGGATGCAGCCCTTTTGGTTATGGCTAATACAACTGGAGCTCAGACCATTCATGAAACTTGCCAACAGCATCCCTGACAGAAAATCTCCTATATTCTCATCCCACTTGATCTTAGCAAAAGTGCCCAGCCCTCCCTCTTTCCTGTAGGTGGTTCCAGTCAGGCCTTTCCCCATAATCCAGGGGACAGCTGTCAAGTTCTCCCAACGACTATTGGGACTTCTAAGACAGCATTGGAACCATAAGACTCGCAACTCAGCTCTTATCCAGCTAGGATGCAGAGTCCCCATAAAGGACAGTCCCAAACTCCAAAAACAGTTCTTTGGTAGAGGCAGGGGGGCCCTCATTTGGCTTGGACTCAGATAGGAAGGAAGCCATAAAATTCTTCTTTTCTATAATCTTCAAGAAACCTTTGCCCATATGGAATTTCTAGCTTCTCTCACATAGGTAACGTGTGGGTGAAGGGTCAAAAGTACAAGGGAAAGGACTGTCTAATGCTTAGCTGTGGAATATGGAAATATCATCCATTGGTTTCAACTTGAAGCTTTAAATACCAAAACAAGATCTATGGCAAATCATCGTAATTTTAAATTTCCCTCTAGAATTATGAGTCCAGTAAGGGCAGAGGATTGGTTTGTTTTCTTCAATGTTTCTAGTAACTAGAACAAATGAATTCACATGAGCTTGGTAACTCCATGAAGATGGATAATAGAAGACATTGGCACATGCTTTATACTCATCTCTGGCTCTTGGTGATTACCACACTGTTTTATAAATGTCCTTTTAGAAGAGGCTCAATTCTAGGATATGGATGGGCAGTAAACTGATGTCTGGCATGTGGGTGAACAGGCTGAGGTCTGGGGAGTGGGCAAGAGTGGACTTGGGTCTGAGATTTGAATAAGAAGCTATGACTCTTCAATCTGGGGTTCAGCTGAGGCTCCTTTTAATTGGTCCTAGGCTGTGGTTTAGTTATCTTTTGTTTATTTGCTTTGTGCAGGTACAACCCTGTTGTCTAGTCAATCTGTTTTGGTCCTTGCATCCCCATGATCGATTAGCCAGAGGCAGAACTTTTTGATGGCTTCACAAATGCTGCTGCTTGTTCTGGTCTCATGCCTTCCCAGCCTGGGACATATCAATGCTATTGGCTTGGCTCTTTGCCATGCCTGCACCTAGGTACCTCCGTTTCAATCAGAGACCTCGTTCCCTCTGCCCCTCCTTCCACTCCAGTCCCACAGAGAAGAGCTACACAGGTGTTTTTCAAAGATCCAACACTCCTCATCCCAATTCCCCTTGGTCATAGAAGTGTCCTTTGGGCTCTTCTGAAAGATGCTGTTGGAATGCAGTTGACAGGGTTCCTATCAAGACCTGTGGGGATCATGCTAACAGTTAGATTTCTGGATGCTGATAGGAAAAAAAACCCGACTCCTGGACCAGAGTTGAAAGATTATATTACTCACAGTGGAAGCAGCAACCAGAGCGTGAGCATAGTTTTGTTGGCTTCTTTGCCCCCTAGTCCCACGGATGATGTAATGCTACACAGGCAGTGGGTTTGTGCTGCAGCTGAAAAGCCCAGGATTTTTTGAGCAAGTAGCAAGCATTGCAGCAACAGCAGTTACATGGTAGCTGTGGTCAGTCAGGCTGTGGTCACCCTAACCTGCTTAGGTGGCTCGGAAATTGCCCAGCATTCAGAGACTGGTCCACCATGTAGCATGCCACTCTCAGCAAGACTGCATGGATGCCCGGCCTATGGCAGACTGTCATTCCCAGCTGGAACATATTATCAATCCACCCCAACATTTTTATTTCCTAAAATCTCCTGAGGACATCCCTGACTTCCCAGCCTTATTTTACATGGGCTATCCCTGAACTGAAGTTCCAGCAACCATCTGAACTAACAGGTAGGACTATTCCCAGCCACTGGTGCCAGCACTCTGCATCTGGAATTTGGATGGGGGGCCCCAAGAAACAAACTTCTCACACCTGGGATTACACATTCTCTCTTTGATCCATCACCTATATTCATGACCATCCATTTTCCCTTGAGTTTTACTGATGTCAGTTAGCATCTTACAATACTTCAGATGTGTTGGCTTCCCAGTTTTGCCTTTTTAGGTGAACCTGATATTTTGGACTCTGGGGAGTTGTTGGATTGGGGCATGAGAAGAGTTGGGGTCTCTGTCCCTAGAAAAGTTGTTAAAGAGCAGTTAGGCATAGCAGGAAGAAACAGGGAGGATAGCAAGCCAGGTCCCAATATACTCAGTGATGGGGGAAGGCCATGCACTGCTAATCCCACTTGGCCTCACTTGAGCCTATGTCCCAGGAGAGGCCAACGTGATCTTAGGGAAGTAAAATTCAGGTCATGCCACCTCTGCCCCATTGCTTTTTATCACATTCAGAATATACCATCAGCTCTACCCTATGGTTGGTGATGCTCACCAACATCACTTTTCTCTACCTCATTCATCATGCTTTGGCCATGTAAGACTTCCTCATGCTCCCAGCACAGCAGGCTGACTCTCGGACCCTTTCTCTGTAAGTGTCCCTTCACCATAGCTAACATGAGCACTTCTTAGTCATGTTCCAACACCATTTTCTTCATGGCATGAAATCCAGGTGAAATAGATTTACTGGTTTCTTGTTCATTGACACCCCCCCACCCCCAGAATGTCAGGTAATTTCAACAGAGACATGCCCCCATTGCTCGCTGTTGGATAAAGCCGGAATTCATGTGTGGAATGGTGGTGTGGACAGGTTCTGTTTGCCACACTGTTTACTTTTGCAAAAGCAGCTGAGACTCCTCCTGACCCAGTGTACTGATCTTGGCATCCCCAGGATTGATGTTGCCCTCTCGCTGCCCTCTGCTTCATACATGCCCTACATGGATGGCCAGTGTCTTAGCCCTGACACTCTGCAGTCCTGTGGGATGCAGTGCCCAGTGGCTGTCAGGGAGGCATCTGTATCTGGCAGCTCTTCCCTCATTCACACATTCAGCGAAGACGGCAGCAGGCATCACACTGGGTACTGCCCTCCTGAAGCTTACAGTGTGTGCAGACAGGAAAGTACTACAGGGTTAGATAAACAAATAATTATTTTAGTTTCATTTCTTTCTTTCACTTGGAACTCTCTCCAGGGATCCAGAGAGTGTTTGGTAAGTTCCCTCTGCAGGGCTCCTGCCAGGCCTGCCTGCTCCTAATGGAATTCAATGCTACAAATTTCTGCCTACCACCAAAACAGCCATAATCTGGATGTCCTTCCCACAGAGCATGGGACCTGAGAGCTGATCTGAGTCCTGGGCACATCCTGATGCTTCTGGCCTGTGATGGCTTGATTCTTTATGCTTCCTAAATAACATTTATACCCTGAGTGTGTGGAAAGGACACCAAAATAAAAATTGGCAAATCAACCTTCTAATCCTCAATCTAGTCTCTATTAGCTGTGTGACTTTGAGCAAGTCATTTATCCTCTCTGAGCCTCACTTTTTCATCTAGAAAGTAAAGACAGAAACATCTTCTCAAAATACCTTTTAGGAGAATGCTAAGTAGAAAATAAGAATGTGCACATGAAATCACTTTGTAAATGTGGTTGTTTAGCATTCAAAAAGCAAATAGTGGGCATTTCTAATCCTTTGGCAGTTGGATGGCAGGCTTTGGGTTTGTTTATCCTGTCCCTGTTACAGTGGGATTTGGCATTAGTAACTCCAGGTTAGATTAGAATCCTGGCTTGATCATAGGGTGAGAGTCTTAACCTTGGCAAGGCTTGTTTTCCCATTTGTGAAATAAACGTAATACCAACAGCATAGATCTGCGGTGAGGGTGAGAAATAATAAGCTTTCATTATTGTCCTTGGTTAGCTCTGCAAGTGCACAGAGTTCTTCCTTTCTTGCAGTCTCTTTGGGGTTTGTTAAAGATTCCATGTCTTTCTACCCAGGCCTTTGCTAACGAAGCAACATCTGTCACTTTCAGCTCCGAGGTGGCCTGGGAGCCAGTGGAAGGCTTTCCGGACAGTCCTCGATCTGGGGGCAACCTCTCGCTTGCCAGCACAACCCTGATCATGGGAATAATTCTGCACAATTGGAGGGCAATGAACAATCACACTGATAAACAGATGACTGTGAGTAGTGAAAGATGTTTCCAGCAAAGCATTCTGAATATAGTATTTATGGACTCAAGTTGTTACTGGGATATTTATAGACTGGATGCAAATGTAAAACATATGGTGTGCTCTTCCAGAAATATTCCTTCAATTAAGCTATGCACAGTGCTCAGCCATGCTGCTCTTTCATCTGACGATGCTCTTCAGCACATATGTGGGGAGCATCACTCCACTTTGTAGAAAATAGGATGGATGACTCTCTCTCAGGGCACTGTCTCCCGGTAAAGGGCTATTTCTCTTTGACTGACATTTCCCTGACCCAGACTCCAAGGTCCATCCAAGGATGCTGTGTTGTGAAATGTGTGTTTGAATTTTTCCTCATCTTCCTGTTTCTTGACACGTGGAGATCACTGTGGGGAACGCAGCAGGAAATGACAAGTACAGGTTTAAGAATAATTTGGAAGAAGGTCCTTTGTGTTGCTAACCTTCAGTTTGTGTATGCAGGCCTGTGAGCTGTGTGTAGCAGGATGTACCCTGCATCAAGCTACCAAGGACACTGGAAGAATGGGGCCCTGAATACTCTCCACAGGAACAGGTGTTCAGAATCAACACCTCACCGAGGACACATCATGTCCTGAGACTGGTGGTTTCCAGACACCATGCAGGGTCAGTGCGTTCCAGCGTGAGCAACATGTGGGTGCATTCTATACCAAGCAAAGACAGTGTGGAAACACAAACCATCCACAGTCATGCTGAGTGGAGTGGTGCCTCCTTGACAGAAGGTTTCTTAGGCTACCTAATTTTCTTGGGCATGAATTTTCCTTTTTTAAGGATAATACACAAAACATTTAAGGCTTTGAAGCAATGGAGGAGTGTAAATTAATACGAGCCTTTTGGAAAGTAAATTGTGCCAAGCATCAAGGGATGGCTCTGATTTTAGAGTCAGCATTTTCATTTCTTGTCACTTCCCTACATAAATAATCTACTTATGGACATAGTTTCATGCCAGGGGTATTATTAACATTGCTGTTGAGTGTGTGTGTATGAAAAGACAAACAGAGAAAAAGACAACAGATGAAAAATATTCAGCATCAAGGATATCACTCAGTAAACTATTACATAGCTACTAAAAGACTATTCTGTAGCTATTAAAATTAGGTTTATTTGAAATTACATACAAAATGGTATTTTATGATAACTATGAAGTTTTTAAAAGTAAGATGCAAAATTAAATTTATAAGAGCACAACTACAAAGAAACATTAAACTATAGAATTTCAAACTGGAAAAAAAGACATCTAAATGGCCTATTAGTGGGCCCTTGGGGAAGAGCTTACTTCTAAGCTTACTACTAACGGATGGCATAAAAATGAAGAAAAAAAACCCAAGTAATTATTTTTCATCTATTAAGTTGACAAGGGTTTAGACAACAATTAAAAAAAAATACTTGATGCTGATGGGATGTGATAAAGCCAGTGCATTTTGTTGTTACTTGTTTTGCTTTAGATTATCTAGAACATAGCATCCTTGCTTTTATAGATTAACTGTTGTTTTTATACATATTATATCTAAAGAATTTCAAACAAATCATTATGAGTTAATTGACATAATATAAATGGAGACATATTAGTAGAAATTATTCTGTTTGTGGATGGGTCAAGAATTGAATAACTGGCCTCTATCTATTTTATTTAAAAAATAACAGCCTTATTAAGATATAATTCACATACCATATAATTTGTTCACTTAAAGTGTGTTGTTCAATATTTTTATATATTCACAGTTGTATAATCATTATCACAATCAATATTAGAACATTTTTATCAGCTTAAAAAGAAATCCTGTACCCACTAGAAGTTACTTCCTACTTCCTCCTAACCACAACCTCAGCTCTAGGTAACCAGCAGACTGCCTTCCTTCCTTCCTTTCTTCCTTCCTTCCATCCTTTTTTCTTTCCTTCCTTTCTTTATTTAATGTTTATTTATTTTTAAGAGAGAGACAGAGCAAGAGTGGCAGAGGGGCAGAGAGAGAGAGAGAGAGAGGGAGAAACAGAATCCGAAGCAGGCTCCAGGCTTTGAGCTCTCAGCACAGAGCTGGATGCAGGGCTTGAACTCATGAACTGCAAAATCACGACCTGAGCCTAAGTCCAATGTTTAACCAACTGAGCCACCCAGGCAACCCAGCCTAGTTTCTATATAGACGTATCTATAGAGGGCAATTCACAGAAATGGAGTTGTGTAATATGTGATCCCCTGTGCCTGGTTTATTTCATTTAGCAGAATGTCTTTAAGGTTTATCTGTGTTGTGGCATGCATCGGTATTTCACTACTTTTTTTTTTTTTTAGTATCAAATAATATTCAACAGTGTGAATGTGCCACATTTTACTTATCCATTAATCAGTCCATCAGATGGGCATTTGGGTTGTTTCTACTTTTTGAGGATTATGAGTAATGCTGCTATGAATGTTGGTGTAGAACTTTTTGTGTGAACCTGTGCATTAATTCTCTTTGGTATATATATACATATATATATGAATGGAATTTCTGGATGATATGGTAACTCTGTTCAACGTTTTTAGGAACTGTCAAACTGTTTTCCAATATGGTTGAGCCATTTTACATTTTCACCAGTGATGTATGAGAATTCCAATTTCTCCATATCCTCATCATCACTTGTTTAGTTTTTCTGTTATTTTCTTAAATTGTTAGCTATTATATTGTGAGTGAAGTGGTGTCTCATTGTAGTTTTGATTTACATTTCCTTAATAGTTAATGATATTGAGGATGCTTTAATGTACTTATTGGCCATTTGCATATTTTTGGAGAAATGTTCTTTTATGTATGTTATATATTCTATATTAAAATATAGTCCTTTTTTCTCATTTTAATTGGGTTATTTGAATATTATATTATTATTGAAAAGTAAGAGTTCTTTATATCCAAGACCCTCATTGGATACATGAATCACAAAATTTTTCTCTCCTCCTGTCAATGGTTTTTTCCACTTTCTTGATATTGTCCTTTGAGACACAAAGTTTTAAAATTTTGATGAAGTCTAATTTATCTATTTTTTCTTTTGTTACCTGTGCTTTTTTGTGTCATGTCTAAGAATGTTTTGCCTAACCTGGGATTATGAAGATTTACTTGTATGTTTTCTTCTCAGGGCTTTATTGTTTTAGCTCTTATCTGTAAGTCTATGATCCATTTGAGCTAGTTTTTATGTATGCTTGAAAAAGAAGTCTAACTTCATTCTTTTGCATGTGTATACCCAGTTGACCCAGTATCATTTGTTGAAAGATTGTTCTTTCCCTATTGAATTGTCCTGATGTTATTGTAAAAAATCAATTAACTGTAAATGTAGGAAGTTTTTAAATAGGAAATTAGTTCTACAATTTTCTTTCTTTTTTTTTCAAGAATGTTCTGGCTATTCTGGGTCCTTTGAATCTCCATATCAATTTTAGGATCAGTTTATCAATTTCTGCAAATAAGCCAGCTGGAATTTTGAAAGGGATTGCATTGAGTCTTAAATCAATTAAGGAAGTATTGCTTTCTTAATAATATTACATCTTCAGATCCATGAATGTGGGTTATCTTTCCACATACTTAGATCTTCTTTAAGTCTTTTCAATGCCTTGTAGTTTTCAGAGTAAAAATTTTGCACCTTCAAATCAATTAATTTGTTAAATTTATTCTTCAGTGCTTTTTCTTTTTGAGGCTATTATAAATGGGATTGTTTTCTTAATTTCATTTTTTGGGTTGTCCATTGCTAGTGTATAGAATTACAATGACTGGGGCGCCTGGATGGCTCAGTTGGTTGAGTGTCTGACCCTTGATCGCAGCTCAGGTCTTGACCTTGGGATTGTGAGTTCAAGCCCCACATTGGGCTCTGTGCTGAGTGTGAGGCCTACTTAAAAAAAAAAAAGAATTACAACTGATTTTTGTATATTGATCTTATATCCTGCAATCTTGGCAAACTCATTTTATAGTTCTATACATTTGTTGGGAGGTGTTTCCTTAGGATTTTCTATATATAAAATTATTTCATATGAAAATAGGAGTAGTTTTATTTCATCCTTTCTAATATGGATGCTTTTTATTTCTTTTTCTCTTTCACTCCTCCTTACCCCCTCCCTCTCACCCTCTCTCCTTCCCTCCCTTCCTCTCCCTTCCTCCCTTTCTTCCTTGCCTCCTTCCTTCCTCCTTCCCTCCCTTCCTCCCTCTTTCTTTCTTTCTTTCTTTCTTTCTTTCTTTCTTTCTTTCTTTCTTTCTCTCTCTCTCTCTCTCTCTCTCTGTCTCCCTTAGCTAGAACTTAAACACAATATTGAATAGAAGTGTGAAAAACAAACATCTTTGTCTGTTCCTGATCTTAGGAGGAAAGCATTCAGCGTTTCACCATTAAATATGTTAGCTGAGGTCTTTAAAATTAATATTTATTATCAGGTTTAGGAGATTCACTTCTGTTGCTAGGTGGTGAGTGGTTTTATCATGTAAAGGTATGAGAATTCTGTCAAATGCTTTTTTCTTTATATTGATGTGATCATGTGGTTTTTGTCCTTTATTCTATTGCTGTGGTATATTATATTAACTGATTTTTATTTGTGAAATCAACCTTGGATTCCTAGAATAAATGCCACTTAGTCATGGTGTATAATCTTTTAAAAATGTGGATTCAGCTTTCTAGTTTTTGTGAGAATTTTTGTGTCTATATTCATAAGACAAGTTGGCCTGTTACTTCCTTCTACTGTGATAACTTTCTGTGGTTTGGGTACTATGATAATATTGTCTCATAAAATAAGTTGGTAAGTATACCATTCTCTCATATTTAAAAAAATTAATGTTTATTTTGGAGAGAGAGAGAGACAGAGTGCAAGAGGGGGAGGGGCAGAGAGAGAGGGAGACACAGAATCCAAAGCAAGCTCCAGGCTCTGAGCACAGAGACCGATGCAGGGCTCGAACTCACAAACCATGAGAGATCATGACCTGAGCTGAAGTTGGATGTTTAACTGACTGAGTCATCCAGGTGCCCTGTCTCATATTTTTTTGTTAAGATTTTGTGAAGACCTATCAATTGTGGAGGAGTATCAACTTTTCTTTAAATGTTTGATAAAATTCACCAGTGAAACCATGTAACCTGGGCTTTACTTTTTGGGAATTTTTTAAATTACTAATTTGATCTCTTGTTATAGGTCTATTCAGAGGTTTTATTTTTTCTTTTCAGTTTCCCTAGTTTGTATCTGTCTAAGATCTTGTTATTTCATCTAATTTATCTAATTTAATGGCAAAATACTGTTTATAGTACTCTTTTATAGTCTTTTTTATTTTTGTAAAGTTGGTAGTAATGTTGCTACTAATTCCTGATTTTTATAATTTGAATCTTCTCTTTTGTTTCTTTTGGTCAGTCTAACTAAATGTTCATCAATTTTATTGATATTTTCAAAGATCCGACTTTTGGTTTTGCTGATTTTCCTTATTGTTTTCTTATTCTCTGTTTCATTAACTTCTCCTCTAATCTTTGTTGTTTCCTTCTTTATGCTTGCTTTAGATTTAGTTTGCTCTTTTTCCAGTGTCTAAAGGTATAAGGTTAGGTTACTAATTTGAAGGCCTTAAAAAATGTACATTTACAGCTATAATTTCTCATCTGAGCACTGCTTTGGTTACATCCATAAGCTTTAGTAGATTGTATTTTCACTTCATTTATGTCAAAGCATTTTAGGGGCACCTGGGTGGCTCAGTCGGGTAAGCGTCCAACTTTGGCTCAGGTCATGATCTCACAGGTCGTGGTTTCGAGCCTCGCATTGGGTTCTGTGCTGACAGCTAGCTCAGAGCCTGGATCCTGTCTTCAGATTCTGTGTCTCCCTCTCTCTCTGACCCTCCCCTGCTCATACTGTCTCTCTTTCTCTCTCAAAAATAAATTTAAAAAAAGCATTAAAAAAAGCATTTTATAATTCTCGTGTGATTGCTTCTTTGATAGTTTATTTAAGAATGTGCTGCTTAACTTTCCACATATTTGTGAATTTTCCAAATTTCCTTAGGTTATTTATTTCTAATTTCAATCCACAGTGGTGAGATAACATAATTTATATAATTTAAATTCTTTAAAATGTACTGAGGCTTGTTTTCCAGCCTAGCACACATTCTGTTCTGGAGATAGTGCATGTATCCTTGGAAATAATGTCTATTCTTTTGTAATGCAGATATGCAGATGTCTATTAGTTGTTTTTCAGCATTGTTCATTTTTTCTAATTGCTTAATACTCTGTCTAATTGTACCCATTATCGAAAGTTTGGCATTGGAGCTTACAACTATTATTGTTAAATTTTCAAAAATTTTTTGGCAATTCTGTCAGTTTTTACCTTATGTAGTTTAGGGCTTTATTGTTAGGTACATATATATTTGTAATTCTTATATGTTTTATATAAACACATATTTTATGGTAAAGAATTTGACTTTGCCTAAAAAGGTGTCTGGTCTTTGCCTTTAGCTTCTGGGAAGTAATCTGTGTTAAATCTAATAGAATTATTTTTGTTTAGGTTGAAAGCTGGTCACTCACATCTTAGTATGGAGCTGGTCACACTGACAATTTTAGGGTAGGGACTAGCCATATCAAAAAGACTAATCAAGGTGGGAAGTTTGTGTTATCTGATTTACCAGTCATTCTAGATACTAAGTTCAACCATGTGGGCAGTCAGTAAGTCAATCATGCCTACATAATGAATTCCCAATAAAAACTCTGGAAACTGAGATCAAGCGAGCTTCCCTATGGACAATACTTTGTACAAATTATTACATATTGGTGCTGACAGAGTAACACATTATGTCTCCACAGAGAAAGGGCATCAAAAGCTTTGCATTTGGAATCCTTTCATATTTTATCTTTTATGCCTCTTCCATTAGTTGCTTTTAATCTGTATCCTTTCCCCACAATACATCATAATTGTGAGCATAACAGCTTTCAGTGAGTTTTATGAGTACTTCTTTTGAATTATCAAAACATTAGAGTGGTTTAGGCAACCCTCCAAACTTGCAGTTGGTGTCAGGGTGAGGGCAGTCTTGTGTAGGATGTTCCCTCAAGCTCTGTAGTTTGACAAATTTGGAGTAGTATACCCAATTTGAAAATCTCTACATTTTGATTATATTGTATAATCTGTTCTCATTTATTACTGTTGTTATTTTTCTAATATTTATTCATTTTTGAGAGGCAGAGAAACAGATTGCAAACAGGGGAGGGGCAGAGAGACAGGGAGACAGAATCTGAAGCAGGCTCCAGGGTCTGAGCTGTCAGCACAGGGCCCAATGTGGGGCTTGAACTCATGGACCATGAGATCATGACCTGAGCTGAAGTTGGATGCTTAACTAACTGAGCCATCAAGGTGCCCCTATTGTTATTATTGATACAGTGGGATTTACATCTTTTTTTTTTCTGTATGTCTTATGTCTTTCTGGTTTTTCTATTCCTCCTTTACTATTGTCCTTTGTATTAAGTGAATATTTTGTAGTGTAAAATTATAATTCCTTTAATTTTTTTCACTGTGATTGTTCTAGGGACCATCATATACATCTTATAGAATTCATTTCAGATTTATCAAGTTATTCAACTGAGATATAAAAATCTTAGTCATATATATATATATATATATATATTCCCTCTTTCCCTCTTTTGTGCTATTATTGTTATATGTAAACTTAATATATGTTCTAAAATAAAAAAACATTTTTTATTACTTTATATAATTTAAGTCTTTTAAAGATGCTGAGAGAAGTAAAGGGGGCAGGCATATAGTTGTAGTTTGTTAAATTTACTTCCTTATCTACCATTTCTGATTCTCTTCCTTTATTTCTGTGAATTGGGGTTACCATTTCTTTTCTCCAATACAGCCTTGTTCTTCCTTGCCTTCTTTGTACTGCTATTTTCAAACATAATTACATTTATATATGTAACAGGCTCAACAATCCAATTATATACATTTCGTTTTGTACAATTTCTTTCAAAATCAGTTAGTAGAAGAAAAGAGAAGAAATATACATTCATGTTATCTTTTATGATTACATGATTTAACAGTGCTCTTTGTTTTTTATGTGCATTTGAATCTCCAGTTGCTTTCAGCCTGAAGAACTTCCTTCAGTATTTCTTATAAGGTGAGTCTGTTAGCGACATTCTCTCTGTTTTTTTTTTTTTAATATCTTTATCTTACCTTCATTTTTGAGAGATAGTTTTGCCAGATATAAGATTTGTGCTTGACAATTTTTCTTTTTTCTTTTATTAAATTTTATACATTATCCCACTGAAGTTTGGCCTCCATTATTTCTGATGATGAATCCATCTTTAATATTGAAACTGGTTCCAATGTGGTTTTATTCTTACTGTGGTTCCCATGTTAAGTGATGAGTACCTTTCCTGTTTTTCTTAAGATTTTCTCTTTGTCTTTCCACATTTTTCTATGATGCATCTGGGTGTGGATCTCTTTCAGTTTACCCTACATGGAGTTCTTTAAACCTCTTAGATTGGTAGATTAACGTTTTTCTTCAAATCTGGAAAGTTTTCAATAGCTATATCTTTAAGCATTTGTTGCTCTTTTTTCACTTTCTTCTATTTTTTTATTCTCATTATATGTATGTCCATATGCTTAATTTTGTCCCATGTTTCTCTGAAGTTTTTTCTATTTTTATTCATTCTTTTTTTATCTGTATTTTGAATTTCATAATTCTAATTGATCTCTCTCCAAGTTTGCTGATTCTTTCTTCTGCCAGTTTAAATATACTTTTGAGTATCTCTAATAAATATTTCATTTTTATAATTGTACTTTAAACTTTAGGATTTCCTTTTGGTCTTTTTTAAAAAAATAACTTCTGGGTGGTTCAGCAGTTAAGCCTCCCACTTTGGCTCAAGTCAAAATCTCTTGGTTCATGGGTTTGAGCCTTGTGTTGGGCTCTGTGCTGACAACTCAGAGCCTGGAATGTGCTTCAGATTCTGTGTCTTTCTCTCTTTCAAAAAATAAATACATAAACTGAAAAAAATAACAATTTCTATTTTTTCACTGATATTTTCTATTTGATGAGGTATTGTCATCATACCTTCCTTTACTTGTATAATTGTGATTTCTTTTAGTCTTTTAAACGCATTTATAAGAGCTGCTTTGAAGTTTTGTTAAATCTGAAATTACAGCCTTTTGGGACAGTTTTTGAGCCAGTCTTTCTTTGTTGTGACGCCACTTAGCTGTCTCTTTTCCTAATTCTTTCTAGAAAACTAGCTGGCCTACAGTTTATCTTGTTGCTTTTGTGGAGCTACCAGATTCCTCTTAATTGCTTATCACTGAAATCTCCATTGTTTTAGAGAGTACCCTTAGTCTTGAACTTCCCCCACACTCTTTAAATAAACTCAGTTCCTTTGAAAGAATCTTCAGAGCTCACTGTTCATATGATCTGTCTTTCCCCTGCTACTTCTTTAGAACTGGGGGAAACGACAATGCCCCACTTCTCTGAGTGACATCCTTGCTCTACATGCAGGTTCTGGGATGGGGTTGTGGCTTCTGGTTTTCTTAGCTGTCATCTCATTTAGGGCATAGAATCTCTTCCCTACAAGTGAACTGGAATGAGGGCAATTGGGAACTCATTAATTTTGGCCTGCTTCACCTGTGGTAGAGCCTGTATCCTACAAAGGGGTGTGGGTGGGGAGAGAAAACTCCTGATCTCTTGGATGCAATTGCCTTGAATTTAGGCTCTACAACACAGACAGATAATGTATTTCTGCCCAAGAGCTAGGGGAAAGAGAATGCCATATCCTTGACCACATTTACCCAGAGTGGAACTTCAGCTGGGCTGAGTTGGAAGAGAAAGATGGAGAGAGTAGTTTGTGGCTCAGGAGTCAGACTCACTGCTTTTGTAGAGATTTCATAGATTCCCCTGCATAAATGTTTCTTCATTTGCTGTATGCCCTTGGAGCACTTACCACTGAATATATATATATATATATATATATATATATATATATATATATACACACACACACACATATATATATATTAGCAGTGATGGTTATTTTCCTGGGGTGTGGGTTGATAGAACTCCTCACATCTCATTACAGGAAGTGCATTCTCTGAAGCCAGTGATTTTAAACCCTGCTGTAAGGCTTAGGAATGTAGCTTGACAATATATGTCAGTGCCTCAATGAAGTTCTTGACTTTAATCTAGTAATTATTCTTCTAGGAACTTAGACTAAAGAATTAACCAGAAATGCAAGGATTTGTGAATAAAATTGAGATAATTATTTTTGATGGAGAAAAATGAGTCAACCTAAAGATACCAGTAGTAAAATGGTCAAATAAATTATGATACAAGTATGGTAGCTAAGATGTGCTCCCCAATCTCTGGGATACAAAAAGAGATGTCACAGTTCTTCACCTGTTTTAACTCCAATTCAAATCTATTCAGTCTTTTTCCTGCCAGGAAGCAGGAAATTCAACCTCAGTCTATTTTTGGGCTCCATATTCCCAGGTCATGGAGTGTAGTCAAGATTACTCTCTGGTCCTCCAGCCCTGTGGTTATCAGCAATATACCCTTTGGTCACACTTGAGGAGCCCCCTGAACTGTGGTGGTTCTCTGCTTCCCTGTTACTCAAAGAACAAGAACATTTTTCTTGAGGGCTCAGACTCTGAACTTAGAGTTCAGTCACTTTAGGGCATCATATGATACCCATTTCAAAGGTTATGTCACATTTACAGGTCTGAGTATTTTCAGAATTATTTCCTGCTTCAGCTGTAACCTGGGGAACTCAATCTCATTCTCTCTCTCTCTCTCTCTCTCTCTCTCTCTCCATCCTTGTACATACACACACCATCCCTGGAGATATCTATGGCAGGGCCCAACCTTAGCTTTATTTCCTACCCACATCAGAGTAACTTGAATCTAGACAGCTCATTACCTTTTAAAGCCTCACCTAGACCTCAAGCTAAAGGCCAAACTCCCCAGAATGGCATCTGAGGCCTCTCCAGTCTACATTCCAGAGGCCTACCCAGGGAGGCAAGGGAAATTGGGCTGGAGCTGAGATTGTTCTATGTCAAGCATCTTCTGGGGGCTTGATCCTGTGCAAGGATCAAGATCCTGAGACCTAGATGCCATTTTAAGGAACACCTTTCTAACTCCAACATTCAGAATTGAAGTCCACATAGTTTTAGTATTTCTAGAGTCTTTTATTTTTTCCTCTCTCTTCCCTCCTCATGCCTTCCTCCATTTTCATTTTATTTTATTTATTAAAAAATTTTTTTAAGTGTTTATCTATTTTTGAAGGAGAGAGAGACAGAGTGTGAGCAGGGGAAGGACAGAAAGAAAGGGAGGCAGAGAATCTCAGGCAGGCTCCAGGCTCTGAACTGTCAGCACAGAGCCTGATGTAGGGCTTGAAATCACAAACCATGAGATCATGACCTGAGCTGAAGTTGGAGGCTTAAATGACTGAGCCACCTAGGCACCCCTTATTTTCATTTTAAATCTATGATTCATGCTGGTGAAATAAGAAACTGAGGTAGAGCTCCAACTTTATATTTTAAAAATTATTACTCAGGACTCTTAGCATCATTTATTAAATGGTCTGTCTTTGGTTCCTAATATGAAATGATGCAGTTGTTATATAATAAATTCCCTATATTTCCCTATATTTTTGGTCTGTTATATTGACCTGTTTATAAAATGCTTCTCCACAGCATTATTGTTATAATTTTATAAAATGTTTTAATATCTGATTAGACAAGTCTATCCTTATCCTAACTGAAAATTTATTCAGTATTTCTTTAATGTTGATTATCTATGACTTTTAGAATCCCTTTGTCTAGCTTCAACAAATCAAATAAAAAAACAGAAGTTTAATTTTTAAATTATACTTGTTTATTTTTAAAAATTGATAAGTTTATAATATTCAGTTCCCAGCCCTGGAACAAGATGGTTTCCTCCATTTATTCCAATGATTTTTGCCCCTTAGCAGAGTATTATGACATTCTTCCTACAGGTGTGCAAAGTATGTTTCAGGTACTCAAGTCCTTTTAAGATATCTCTAGACATGGAATGGGTTAGGTTGCTGTTGAGAATGGGTTCTGTTTGTCATATTTTCTAATTCTACTGTCGGTTTATAAAAAGATTTGCTTTACAAAAGATTTTGTATGTTTATTTTTTTTTTTTAACTAGCCACCTTAGGCCAATTCTTTTATTGTGTATGGTTTTATGTTGATTCTCTTTGATTTTCCAAGTATAAAAGCATGTCAGTTTGCAAGAAGTGATAATTTTGACTTTTTTACCCTAACATAAGTATCCTTCACTTTCTTATTATTCCATTTGCATTACTTGGTACTTTTGGAAGAGGTTTAAATGATAATTGGCATTACGGAGGACACTTTTTATTTGCTGTTCCAGACTTTTCAAGAGGAAGATGGTTCTTTTCCTTTTCCTTAATTTCTTCATCTCCTACCACCTCTTTTCTTAATTCTTCATCTCTTTCCCCATATTCTGTTTCCAAGTCTGACCTCCATGATTCATCTGATGCAGACCTTCCTCTGCACCTCCGGGGCCCTCACCTCAGCTCAGGCACTTCATCTCTTTTTTGGTCCCTGCCGTAGTCTCCTGCTGGTTTCCAGGTCTCTAGCCTGGGTAGAACCTGAGCCGAGGATGGGCCACCCATTGACCTGGGCAGAGGTGATTTGTGCCCCTAGCAAGAGAGAAATGGAAGATGAAAATTTAAATTTATTTCGCCTAGGGCTTCTTTCCACTTTTGCCCTGGACCAAGGGGATTTTGATTTTCCTTTTCTCAAATTCTAATGCATTCCACACTTGGGGAGATCAAATTCATAGGAAGAAAAGGAGATTTTTGGTGACATGTTTCTTTTTCCAAGAAAGAGACATTCTTTATTTGGATATCCTGCCTGATTCTGGGGACAAGAACTGTGTTTTCCATATACACTCCTCAGCAGTGCTGCCCCAACATGTATCCTCTACCTGCTCACTTCCTCCCAAACCTGCTCTAGACAGCTGCCTGGTGGGAAAGGCTCACACAGATTCCCAGGAAGGGGCTAACAGACTAAGTCACACAGGACCTTCCACCAGATCTCAGGTTTAATAGGAGCTGTACTGTGGTGCAAAGTAAGCTAGTTTTTCAGGGCCAGAGAGAGCCAGGCTTCACTCCCACTGTACTTCTTCTAATTTATGTGCATTGGGGCAAGCCGTGTTAGTCTCCATCTATCCTGTGACTGTTACTCTGCATGAAAGTTGTAGATTTCGGCATTACAAAATGCATGTACACCCCAGCACTAGTAGATATCCTGAGAGGATAGCTCTGAGGACTACTAGACTCATTCTTGTCCATCATGAAGAATAAAGAGCCTTGCCAGCACTGCAGTAGGCTGCTTGGCAGTGTTGGAGGGCATCAAGCTTCCTCCCTGCAGGCAGCAGATGACAGTTGTGCTGCTGCTTCCTGCTCTGCCTGCGCAGAGGGTTGGGGACCCTAGACATCTGCATCAGCCCCATCACCACTCAGGGGCAGGGGAGGGCTGCTTCCTTTAACCACTGTCAGCATGTCCTTCTGTTCTGGATCACTTGCAGAGCACTTGCTCGCTTTCTTGCTTTCTTGCATGAACTCACTCCCTCAACCAGAATGTCCATAGCCTGAGCTCTGACTCATCACAGAGTCACTGCCTGGAGTGGGGGCCCAGGGGTGATTTGGTGGAGGGCAGCAGAGGGTGCAGGTGAGGTCTGGTTACCCACGAGGTGGCACCACCTGCGTTGTAGCCGCCCCCAGTCAAAGGGAGTCCTGGTGGGGTGCAGAGTGAGGCAGGAATAAGAAATGAGAGCTTTTTCTCCTTTAAGGAAGTCATCTGATGCAGCTGGGAGGCAGCTGGCAGGAGCAAGGAGGGTGAGAGGAGCCTGTGCTGTGCTGTGCTGTGGGGAACGCAGCCTCGTCTCGGGTAGATCCTTTCTCAGACAGGGCATCTGGGGGCTGAGAGGAAGGAGCGCAGAATCTGAGGCCTGTTCTCCCTTAAACCTCTGTGATCCCACTGGGCTCCCAGCTCCTCCCCATCCCTGCCCCCTGCCCCGTGTGCTCCCTCTGTGCTCACGCCTATTTAATATCAATAGACATAAATGATTTCTTATTGAATGTCATTTGCAAATCACTAGTTTCCTGCTCCAAACAGCACTTAATGTCAATTACTTTTTTTATACCAATTGAAAATCACTGGTTTGCAGTTCCAAGCCTCTCTTAATGCCAATTACTGCTCTGAGTGCTGGCGACACTCATCCGAAGCTGGATTTCTAAGCAGGAACTTGCTCTTATGGGCTCCATCTGGCTCCATTTTCCTGGGGAGAGCTGCCATCATCTTGTATTAACCCTTACTCCCTCTCACACACAAGGGGACAGAATTCTGTCAATGGGGCTTGGCCAGGAGAGGGCTCTTTGGAGGCCCAGACAACCAGGGTCATCCTGATCATCACTTTGACAGCCCAGTCAGATGGAGAAATACATGGGCAGGGAGGGAGGTGTTGGAGCTGTGAGTGTCCCAGGGCATCCCCACCCCTACTCAAGACCCCATATCTCTAGGACCAGTGTTGCTACAGTATTCTGTTCCCCTAGCCCAGAACCACCATCTATTTCCGTGGAGACTTACCTTGGAGGCTGCCTAAAAGCAGGTTTGCTTTAAGGGCAGAGGAGGGAGGCTGATCTGCTCAGCTTGGTATGGCCCAGCACTCAGCTTGGAGATCCTGGTTGGATGGCCGGATGCAGTGGGACATAGCTGAGAGAGTGAGGCAATAAATCACCTCTTGCCAGCCACCTTCAAGCATTTGGGCCAAGTGCTCAACCTCTCTTCTCCCTGGGGTGTCACCTGTACATGGGGGATCTTTTTATGTTGCCCTAAAACCTTGATTTTAAGAATTAAGTAGAAACTGTGTCTGAACTATCTAGTGAATTACCTGGCTGAAAGGTGGTGCAGGAGTGTTCTGGGAGTGGTAGGAATAGGTACCAACAGTGCTGGCTGGCTCTGTCAGTGCCTGAGGCTTTCCCTGGGCTGTAGGGGAGGTGGGGATCAGAGAGAAAGCTTGGGGGCCTGTGAAAGCTGGGGAGGCTCTGGCACAACTGGGAGTACATCCAGAGGCTCTGGCCAGCAGCTGGGGTCTGATCCTTACACTGCCTGTGAGCTAATGACAATAGGCCAGACCTAAAGCCATTTCCACAAGGAGAGGAGGGAGACAGAAGCAGGAGGATGAAGATAAAAAGGGAGGCAGGAGAAGGGGAAGAGAAATTGGGGAAGACGGTAAGAGGAAGAGGTGTGAATGTTTTTCTTCATCTTACACATTGTTGCTTCCCATCTGAGGTGTGTCTGTCTTAGTGTTGTCAGACAGATAAATAATGATAAGTTTCAGGGACAAAGATCTAATATTCATCCTCAGAGAGAGGTGACACATTGGGGACAATGACCTAATTGGAAATGCCATATTTTGATTAATATGGAAATGTGTTTGCTATTATTAGCACACAGTGGGCCAAAGAATGTGCAATGAGATGTTGACAAATAGCAAACACATTCTTTTCTCCCTGGGCCACATACTCTGCTGGTTCCAATGATGTTTCCTGCCCTGTGAAGTCTGTTACCCAGCTGTCCAGGATGGCTATTCTGATTTACCACCAAGCTTTTTTAACAGCCAGGCACAATAGTGGGCCTGAAGCTAACCAGGAATTACTGGTCATGGGGACTAAGGGGGAGGAGATAGTCATTCACTGAAGAATCCTACTAAACGACAGCCCTTGAGCTAGCTGCCTTGTAGCATTATTTTATTTAATTCTTCTAGAAACTGAAAAGGCAGGCATGATTATTACAATTTGCAAGGAGAAATAGGATGCTCAGAAAGGTTAGCTTAGTGCTTTTCAGACTTTAATGTCCACACAAGTTACCTGAGGATCACATTACCATGCACATTTTGAATCAGTAGTTCTAGAAGAGGGCTGGACTCTGATCTCTGACAAGTGTCCAGGCAGTGCTGATGCTGCTGGTCTGGAGATCACACTCGAGTACCCAGGAGTTGGGTAATCTGCCTCTACCACACAGTTGAGAGCTACAAAGGACTGCAGATACTGGACTTTAATCCACTGATAGACTGGACTCTGGCAGACTGATGAGGCCTGAGCTGCCTGGTCAGCCAACCTAACAATAAAACCATAACTCCTGTTGCATGCATGGGATGGAGATATCAGCACAGGCATGCTTGGGGTGGACTTCTCAAGGGGACAACCACAGAGCAAGGACAGTTTTAGGTAACACTGGGGTGAGATGGAGGGGATAAGTGTTCTAATTCTCAAATTCTCCTTTCAAAATAATTTTCAGTTAAATTTTTGAGGTATATTTTGTGTTACTGAAAAGTACCCATTTTAAGAGTATAGTTAGATAACGTTGACAGATGTACACACCAGGTACCCACAAATACAAATGAAATATAGAACATCTCAGCATTCCAAAAATCTATTGTACCCTTCTAGGCAATCAAACAAGTGACCTGTTTGCTTCATCCAGTAGCCTCCTTCTTTTTTTTTTTTTTATTGCCATGTAGTATTTCATTGCCTGGATATAGCAAAATGTTTATCATTTTCCTATTAATGGCTATTTTGAATGCTTCCATTTTTTGCCCCTTATGAATAAACTTGCTATGATCACAGACGTAAAAGTATTTTGGTGGACGTGTTTTTGTTTTCTTTGGGTAAATTGCTGGGTTGCATAAATGAATGCCACATTTCCCTTTGTGAAATTCTTCAATTTCTAATGTTCTAATTTTTCTATAATTCACTCATTTATCCATTCACTTAGGAAATATATTGAGAGTCTACTATTTGTTGGGTACTACTATCTGGATAAAAGGATTCAAACTATTAAAGTAGAAAAAAAAACTTGCCCTCATAGACTTTAATTAGGGGAAATAGAAATCTAACAAAAATCCAAGTGCATTAACAATAAAGATATCAGATGGTTACAAGTTTTATGCAGAGAATTAAAAAAGTATTTTGTGCTAGTGACTGATTTGTGTGGTCAAGGAAGTTCCCTTGGAGGAGGTAGCATTTAAGCTGAGATCTGAATGATGAAAAGGATCTCACCACACAGAGATCTTGGGAGATGCGGGGAGCATTTCAGGCCAAGAGGGGCCAGAGCACAGGTCCTGAGAGAGATAAGGGACAGAGGATGTCCATGTCACTGAGGCAGGGCAGGCAGAGGAGGGTGGACAACTAGATAAGGAAGTTTTCTACATGCTCATTATCTTTTATTGATGTGAATGTTCGTTTGTTCACTATCTGGCTCACTTATTAGAGTGTCAGCCTCTGAGAACAGAGATTTTGTCTATTGCTTCACCATGGCATTCCCTCTACTTAGAACAGAATCTGGTACTTATTAATATTTTTGAATAATTGAATGAATGTATGAGTTAAAGGAGTCATTCGTTGCTCAGTGTCCTGTCCTGGGCACTGTGATGTGTGATCCTGGCACAAAATGAAATAAGATATGGTTTTCCCTCTCAGTGAGCTTCCCAGGCATTAGGAAAGAGAAACAAGTGATCATTGCATGATAATACTATGATAGAAGGAATCCATGGGTAATGGGGGAATACAGAGGAGGGTACCATATGGGCAGTCAAGAAAAGTGTTCTTCAGGAGTTGTCCTTGAGGGTGGCAGAGGAGTTAGCTAGGCAGAGAGGCTGGAAAAAGCAATGTAAGAAAAAGCAATAGTTAATACAATTACATAGATGCCTAAAGTGAGCACTATGTGTTAGGTAAATTATATGTGGTTATAGTCATGTAGGTGGAAGGGATCTGGAGGAACAATGCTGAGACAGCTCATGATGGGCCCTGAGGACCAAGAAAAGAACTTTGAAATTTTTCCTGAGAACCATTGAAGGGTTTATATAGTAATGATGAGAGACATGATCAAATTAGTGTTTTAGAAAAACAAAAACCTTCGTTGGTTTTCCATTAAGTATGGCAGCATAGAAACACATACTAAACTTCCTTTTCTATCCTCACTAAAACAAGGGAATTTTTTTTAACTCACAAACACCCACCAGAAAGCTTATAGTGAAAAAGATTTTGATAATGAAATAGAACAGCCAGAATTCTCATACACAGCTGGTGAGATTATAAATTGATATAAACAATTTGGGAAACAATATGATGGTCTCTACTAAAGCTGAATATATACATATTCCATGACATGACATTTCCACTCCTGGGCATATGCCTAACAGAAATGCACATACATGTTTACCAAAAAACATGTATAAGAATATTTATATCAATAATAGGCCTCAGATTGGTAACCACCAAGGGTCTATCAAAAGTGGATAAATAAATTGTGACATTTTAGATAGTGGAAAAACTATGCAGCAATTGAGAATGAGCCATTTATATTTTACATTATGGATTAATATCACAACCCAAATGTTGAGTGAAAGAAGCCAGGCACAAAAGAATACATACTGAGTAATTCCATTTATATAAAGTTCAAAAACAGAAAAAACTCATCTATGCTGTTAGAAGTCAGGATAGTGGATACTGTTGTGGGAGGTGAATTGAGACTGGCAGGGAGGATAAAGGGTCTTCTGGGGTCTTGGTAATGCTCTTTTGTGATGTGGGTACTGAGTACCTGATTGTGTTCTGTATTTGAACATTGATTAGGATCTACTCTTATATACAATTTTCTGTTTTTATATTCTACTTTAATAAGAAACATTTTAAAAAGGCATAAACCCACAAGGACAAAAATAAAAATTTGGGGAGCTGAAAAGCAGATGGTGAGTGGCAAATAATGTAGCTCAACTGAGAAAACCGAATTTTTTATTGGCAGAAGTAAAATAAAAAAGCAACCTGGTTTATATACTAGAATCCCTGAGAGGCCAAAGAATTCACTCATAAGGCACCTCTGGAATTTATAAAACCAGGAGAAATGGTTGCAAATCTATTTAAGAAGCTTAAAGAATCCCATACCCCCTTCCTAAGTGTCTGAGATGGGGTAAGTACTCCCATAACCCTGGCAGGGACCTGAGGTTTAGTCTTTGGAGAGGATAAAACAGAGGGTCTCTGGGCTGGACAGCGGGTACAGCTGAGTGTGTGTGATACAGACAACGGAGAACATGAGAATCATTACACACCTTGTCTCTACTGAGTTCCCACAACACTGACAGCCCAGGCTTTACCCTCCAGGCAGGTGGTAGAAGAACATTCTCTGCAGAATCTGACCATCCCAAGAGAAGTAAAAACTCTAAGGATACTGATAATGGCTTTTTATGGAGGATATGTTCAAGTCAGATTCTTTCCAGGGAAGACAGTCAACAAGACTCTGACAGAGATTACCCATGCACTTTTCTCTATGCCATTACTAATCAAGGGTCTCAGGATATTTGAAGACAACATGTAATATGAAAGGTAGAACCAAAATTAAAAAAAAAACCTGAAAAACAGAATAAAACAAAATAGAATAAAACAAACTCAACTTGAATGGAACAGATATGTAGGGAGAGAAAACAAAAAATATGTTCATATTACTAGAGAGGTGAGAATGGTTTTTGTCCAGGTAATAAGAGGACACTATTTTTAAAAGGAATATATAGAGCATAAAGGAACCCTGAACATTACTGGGGAAAAAAAGATAAGCAATTTAGAGAATCAATCCAGGAAATCCAAGTTAAGAACAGAAGTTTCAGAAAGAACAGGAAATATAATGGGGAGAAAGTCGTCAATAATTCAATAAAATTTTCTAAAATTGAGGGACATGAATTTCCAAATTGAAAAAGCCTTTATGATAACTAAAAATAGAAATTCAACATTTTAGAACTCTGGGGACCAAATACTGAAAGGTTATTAAAAAACAGTTTTCATGCAAAGAATCAAGATATAGAATGTATCAGACATCTCAATACCAAACTAGAAACCAGAGAGCAATAGAACAATGACTTCAAAATTCTAAGGAAAATTATTTCTAACCCAGAATTTTATACCCAGCCAAACTGTCAATCAAATGTGAGGGTAGAAAAATAAATTAATAAAAATATGATATCCATGAACCCACTTTCAGGGAGCTACTGAGATTTGTATACTAATGAGGAACTAAACCAAGAAAGATGATAGTAATCCAGGAGACAGGGATCCCCAGAATAATGGTTAAGAGAGGACCCAACATTACAACTGCATGGCAGATACAGAGACCAAGCAATCTAGACAAGAGGAGTGTTATCTCAGCAGAAACTAAAAACCCTACTTAACCTATCTTATCAAATTGGTGACATATGCACATATAAAAATTTACTTTAAATCACAAATATGCTGACTCTACATACTTAGTGGGGTGTACTTAAGAATAAAAAGGACAACAAAGAAATTTTAAGCAGCGATTTAGTAAACTAACTGTTAATAGTGCATTATTTTGAAACCATATGTATTAGTCTGTTCAGGCTGCAAAAACAGAATACCACAGACAAGGTGGCTAAAAGAGCAGAAACGTATTTTCTCAAAATTCTGGAGGCTGGAAGTTCAAGATCAGGGTGCCATCAGGGCTGGTTTCTGATGAGTACTCTCTTCCTAACTAGTTTCCTAGCTAACCAGGGGCTTTCTTCTGTGTTATTGCATCCCTGGTATCTGTTTTTCTTCTAATTAGACACAAGTCTAATTGGATTAAGGTCCAACCTTATGATCTCATTTAACATTAATTGCCTCTTTAAAGTCCCTATCTCCAAATATGGTGTTATTGGAGGTTAGGGCTTGAACATATGGATTTTAGAGAGACACAATTCAGTTCATAAAACTATTAGTAAGTGTATTATATGAAAAGCAAATAAACATGCTAATGTTTACATTAGAACAAAGATTTTAATATAAGAGAAATATAAAATCAAAGAAATTGACTCAAAACTCTGTAGTCTTAAATTAAAATGCAAATACCATTTTGGACTCATGATTTCCTAAAAAATGATTCCTTGCTTTATCTAGAAGAACTGACAACTCAGTAACAATGAGAATTATTAGTTCTCAGATTGTGGCTCTTGAATACGATATTCCACTAAAAGAAACTAGAGCTCCTTGGAGAATAGCCAATTCATATCTGGGAAAGGAAATTTACAAGGTATTTCTAGGATATGTTATTGTATTATAAAGCCAAGTAGTTGATTCAGTCAAGGAAGTGATTCAAGACTAGTAAGGTTTTATCAGAAGAACATATCAAGATGTTTGAAGGATTTCTCCTAACCAAATCTGGGACAATTAGAGCACTGAAAAAATAATAATTGAATGTATTGAATTATATGCAGACAAAATCTATGAGTTCATAATCACACTTAGAAAAATATTCACTGGTGACCTTTGGTGTTTGGTGTTGATGGTGATGGTGTTTAACTTATCATTCTGAAACAATAAGAGGGAAGAAGCCACGGTTTGTATCAGCTTTCTTGCACAAACTGAATTTTGGAGTAACCTAATAATTAAAAAAATTTTATGTTTATATTCATTTTTGAGGAAAAAAAGGAGACACAGTATGAGCAGGGGAAGGGCAGAGAGAGAGAGGGAGACACAGAATCTGCAAAGTGGGCTCCAGGCTCTGGGCTGTCAGCACAGAGCCAGATGCAGGGCCAGGGCTGGAACCCCATGAACCACTAGATCATGACCTGCACCGAAGTTGATGCTCAAGTGACTGAGCCACACAGGTTCCCCTGGAGTAACCGAATAATTAAAGAGGAATAGTTCTTTACAGAAGATTTTTCTGCTACATGAATGATAGATTTTGAAAACCATCACTTTGTCATACCTAATAAAATAACCTAGGTAATGATCATTGATTGGTGAAAAGAGGATGGTCATCATTTTTATAATGGAGGGAATCAGGCTGACATCTGAATTCACTAATAAATTTTAGCACCAGAAAGGTGTGGCACCCTAACACTATATACCTCAGGAAGCAGTGTGCTAGGCAATGGTTCCTAACCATCTTGTGCTTATGTAAAAGTCACCTGGTGAACTTTTAAAAACATGAACCTTGGGGGGTCCTGGGTGGCTCAGTTGGTTAAGTGTCCAACTTCAGCTCAGGTCATGATCTTGCAGTTTGTGAGTTCGAGCCCCACATTGGGCAGGGCCCCGCATCTGAGCTGTCAGCACAGAGACTGGAGCCTGCTTCACATTCTGTGTCTCCCTCTCTATCTCTGACCCTTCCCTGCTCACACTCTGTCTCTTTCTGTTTCAAAAATTAAAAATTAAAAAACAAACATGAACCTTGGAACTCCACTCTCAAACTCTCAGATTCAATTGGTCTGGAATGGGGCCTGAAGCCTAATTATAAGAGGTGTGCAGGTGATATTTAATGTGTAACCAGCCTGAAAACCACCTCAACAAGAAGTATATAGTACCACCCATAAAGGCTTTATGCCTGAATAAAATGAATCAAGTCAAACCTCAGCAGGAGTGGTGTTCAAATGCTAATGTGCATCAACACCCACAAAGGGGCTTGTTAACGAACAGATGACTGGGCCCTACCTCTAGAGTTTCTGATTCAGTAGGTCTGTAATGGGGCCTGAGAATTTGCATTTCACAAGTTCTCAGGTGCAGCTGATGCTGCTCTACAGGCCAGTGTTTTTAACCTTTTGATGCTCATTGGGATTATCTGGGGGCACTTTGAAACCATTGACACTTGAGTCACACTCCAAGATTCTGATTTAACTGGCCTGAGTGTGGATTTTAATTGGGATTTTAAAAAAGCTCTCCAAGTGATTCTGACACTCCGTCCAGGCTGAGAATCACTGCTCTAAATCTAACTACCACTGTACAGGAAATATGAAGAAGACTAAAACAAGTTAAATGACACTCAGAAGAAGTAATCAGCTGAATTTAGAACATGAGACATTTTACTAGACAAATGCCTGGGTTTTATAGGCCAGTCAAGGACGCTGAGATAACAGGAGAAGGAACTTTTATGGAACAGGAAACTTAAAAGACAAGGAGATTCAATGTTTGGGCATCATTTAGATTGTAATTCAACCAACAAACTTGAAATCCATATTGGAGACAATCATAAAATTTGAATACACACTGGTTATCAGGTGATATTAGGGAATTATTGAGTTTACTAGGTTTGATAATAGCATAGTGGTTATACATTTTTTCTTTTTTAAAATTCAATTAACATACAGCATTGTATTTGTTTCAGGTGTACAATATAGTGATTCAGCAATTATATACATTACTCAGTGTTCATCATGATAAGTGAACTCTTAAACCCCTTCATCTATTTTACCCATCCCCACCCACCTTCCCTCTGGCAATCATCAGTTTGATTTCTGTATTTAAGAGTCTGGGTGTTTGTTTGTTTGTTTTTTTGTCTCTTTATTTTTGTTTATTTGTTTTGTTGCTTAAATTCTACATATGAGTGAAATCATATGGTATTTGTCTTTTTCTGACTGATTTATTTTACTTAGCATAATTCTTTCTAGATCTGTCCATATTGTTGTAAATGGCAAGATTTCATTCTTATTTATGGCTGAATAATATTCCATTGTGTGTGTGTGTATGTGTGTGTGTATAGACATTAAAAAGTACTTATAAGCTAGAGATACATATCAAAACATTTATAGATGAAATGATATGATGTCTAAGGTTCTCTTTAAAATATTCCAGGGTGAGCGCCTGGGTGGCTCAGTTGGTTAAGTGGCTGACTTCAGCTCAGGTCATGATCTCATGGTTTGTGGATTTGAGCCCCGCATCGGGCCCTGTGCTGATAGCTCAGAGCCTGGAGCCTGCTTCGGATTCTGTGTCTCCTTCTCTCTCTGCCCCTCCCCCACTCATGCTCTGTTTCTCTCTGTCTCAATAATAAATTAAAAAAAACATAAAAAATTTAAAAATATTCCAGCAAAATTATATGTTTATTTTTTATTTTTAATGTTTATTTATTTTTGAGAGAGACAGAGAGAAAGAGGGAGCTGGGGAGGGTCAGAGAGAGAGGGAGACACAGAATCCGAAGCAAGCTCCAGGCTCCAAGCTGTCAGCACAGAGCCCAATGCGGGGCTCGAACTCACAAACCTTGAGATCATGACCGGAGCCAAAGTCAGATGCTCAACCAACTGAGCCACCCAGGCGCCCCCTCCAGCAAAATTTCATGTGTGTGGATTTGTTGTATCATTCAAAAATTTACATAACAAAAGTTAAAACAAAAACAAGATAAAAAAAAGAAGATATTGGACAGAAAGGAAAGCACCAGTAGAGATTCTTCATGATGATATGCTTGGATATAATCAGAGGACATTTATAACAGAGCAAGAGCACAAAGAAAACTGGGTTAATATAATGTTGAAATAAATATTAACCTCAGGGAAAGCAACTTTGTTTTACAGGAAATAAAAAGTAATCATAGCATACCACATGGCTCATCTGTGAAGAATATTTAGCTGGTCATATTAATAGCTAGATCAAATACTAATCTAACTAAAATTGTAAGGGAACAAAGTTGTACCAAGTCAGGATGGGAAGAGTCCACATATAGAGCAGGAGTCAGCAGCAATGAACATCATCTTCCACTGTAACCAGTCAATTGAAAACAGAACAGCCAGACTGAAAAACAGAAATAGAAATGTGAGCATGGTAATTAGTTATATAAATCTAAGTGCCCAAAAACTCATAAAATAAGATAAAACACAATGATAATACATTAATAAGCTATTTCTAAAAAATAATCAGTCCTGTAAGATGAGTGGGGTCACATTATTGAGAGGTTAACGAAATATACTGTGTTGTCCTATGTAGCTATACAGCTGGGGATTTGGAGAAGAGAAAGCCAATTACCAATCATGTTATAGCCAAATTCACAATACTTTAGAGCCTACAGTTCAGGATTTTGTTTTAGTTTCCCACTGGAGGGAAATACAGAGGACTGTTGTATTTTTTATACTTTATAGTATGAAATTTAAAAATTAAAAAAATCTTACATATGACATGAAAAAAAATTTAAAACCTTGCATATGAAATTCAAAAGAAAAGTAAAAACCTTTAAATTTGTTTTTAAATTTAAAAAATTGAAAAGCAAAGACTGGTAGGCTGAAGAATGGATTAGTGGTGACAATTAGAGGCAAGGAGATCAATAGGAGGCCACTGTGGTCATCAAGGGAGAGGGCATGGAGATCCAAGCTGGGCGGCACAGAAATGGGGGTGGGGTGATGTGGATATCTATGCTGTGGCAGACATCCAGGATGTGTAGTGTGGACAGCAGCCCAGCCTGGGACGTCTGGCTTAGAGACTTACCTCTTCACCAATGCTGGAATAATGTGGTGGGTAGTAATTTATCGTTACCATTATGGAACAGTTGTCTACTTTCTTCGTTGGAAGTCAGTCTTGAATATGTCACTCTAAGATATTTTGAGTCACCTTCCCTGAGGATATTGAAGCTGAGTCTGGGTGGGTCCCAGAGAGAGGTGTTTCAGATGGATCTCCTGTACTTGCTGTTGGCTTCTAAACTTACCACCAATTGAAGGTTCTGTTTCTTCTATAATTTGGAAAAGCTAGATGACAGACTGACTGTCAATTCTTCTTTCAACCTGTCATCCATATATTTGGTATCAGTCTTGAATACTATACACAGTAATTTTCCAAGACCAGGGTTTCCATCCCTGGCCCTGGCCCTACATGTCATAGAAGCCAGACTGTGCTTTGGAGACTTGTCAAAGGTAATACTTATAATGGAAATGGCTTGGCCTGAGCTTCTGGCATTTTCTAAGTTCTGGGAGCTGTGTGACACATTGATTTATTGCCATGGGGTTGCTGATGAGTTTTCAGATTGAATATGCATTTTCTGAGGAAAACTGCCACTCAGGTTTCTCTGAGCATGTTAATGAGGCAGTGGTTCTCATGTAAACCTTATAAGAAGCACTATCCAGGGGGCTAAACCAAACCTTCCTTTGGGTGGAAATCATTGACCAGGGAGCCATATTCTCCTTATAGGGGTTACACACGACTGCATTAATGATCTGTGGGTCCAGAATTTTTTGAACCAGGCAGTATTCATAGGTGGACAGTATTGCCTTAGGAATCCCTTGAAATGAGCAATACATGTCCATACCCCAAATGCCTGAGTGTTTGGCTTCTTAGTTGTGTTTTTATTTTCCTTTCCCATCACTTCCAAAGCCCATGTACATTCAGCTCTCAAAGATGCCCAGGATCCACTCAGCAGGTGAGCCACCATCCTGGCTGGAGTTTCTTCTTCCCTCTTACTTGCACATCCAGTCCTCTGCAGCAGAGAGATTCAGGTAGCATATTTAAATTATCTGATGAATAGAAAAACTCAAGTCAACACATGTTTAAGGAGGGCCTACTACATGTAGGTACTGCTCTGGACTCTCAGAATACAATGGAGACCTGGAAATGGCAAGGTCCCAGCCCTCTGGCAGTTTACTTACTTTTTTTCCCCTTTAATTATTTATTTTGAGAGACAGAGATTGTGTACGTGTGCATGTGCATGAGTGGGGGAGGGGCAGAGAGAGAGGGAGAGAGAGCATCCCAAGCAGGCTCCACACTGTCCTCATGGCGCCTGATGAGGGGCTTGATCTCATGAACTGTGAGATCATGACCTGAGCCAAGATTAAGAGTCAGTCGCTTAACCCACTGAGCCACCAAGGTGCCCCTTGGACAGTTTACTTTCTAATGGTGGGATGGACACAGACAAGTACACAAATGCTATGTAATATAATTATATATGAGATAGTGACAAGGCTTATGAAAGCAATAAAGGGCTACTCAGGGCTTATGATTTTAGCTGTCTGAGAAGGTGACTTCTTAGCTGACATTTGGATAAAGTGAGAAAGATTTGCTATGTTGGAAAGAACATTCCAGGTAAAGGGCAAAGCAGGCCACTATGAGTGGAACAGTTCTATGAGATGAAATGGGGAGATAGACAGGGAACATCCATTTGGGGTCCTAGAGACCATGGGAACACTTATAGAGCAATAGTGGAAGCAGCTAGGCAAGCCAAGATGTAAAGGTAAGAGATAAGGTAGGGAAAATATTGGACTTCGAATATATTTTTGAAGGTGGAAGAGACAGGATTAGCTGGTGGATTGGATATATAATATAAGGGAAAGTAGTTACAAGGTTGACTCTAGGATTTTGTCTTGAGTTTGAATGTTGATATCATTTATTAAACTGGAGGAACACAGGCCAGGTGCTGCTGGGGGTGGGCATTGAGACATTTGATAGATGTCCAAATAGAGAGGTCAAATATGTGATTGGTAAATGACTTTGATCTTAGAGGGTGAGAATATGAGCTGATTGTGTCAGAGTATACCTGATATTAAAAGTCACAGGACTGGATGCAAGCACCTTGAGAGACAGTGTTGACAAAGAAAGAATGAAGTCCAAGGTTTAAGACTCAGGCACTCTTAGCTCAAGGGTCTAAAGAAGAGAAGCCAAGAAAGGAGACTTAGAAGGACCAGGGTAGGAGGGGCCCATTCTGAGATGGATTCATGGCTAAAATGGAGTTAGTATAATAAACACCAAAACATGTCACAAATCTGGAGTAAGATTCTGAGGAAGGGAAAGATCAGAGGGATTTCATAAATGAAAAATACTTTATTTTAAAAGAGTGTTTTAAAAGAGGATTTTAGAAGCTTTGTTAACAGAGTCCAACAGTTGATGGGATATGGTATAATGTCAGAAGGTGACAGAGAGAAAGCACAATATCTCAATTCCTGGCTTATTGCCATGATTTTGTTAAGAAAGCAGAACATACACAATGAAAAGGATAGATGTAACATGGTGAAGAGGCAGGAGACTCAGCCTCAAAACAAGACAAATGAGGCCCCAGAATACAAACATCAATAGGATGATAAATCCACTCTTATAGAACCATAATAATCTGTCATAAAATTTAGAGCAATGGAGGGTTTTTAGAAGATGCCAACAGGTTTATATTATACTCATCTTTGAAAGTAGGGTAAAAATAGATTTTAGAAGTTTTAGGTCAGAGAGTTTAATGATTTCTAGTGAAATTAAATAAATGGCTGTGATAATCTAGTAAATGTAATGGAGATTATTAGGAACCAGCAGACTTTTCTTGAGGTTGAGGAATGCCAGATTAATGTTTCTTTTTCTGAATGCTCATCCCGGGCTAGCAGAAGGCGGTGATTCCAGTATACTGCAAGTGTGACCTATCATCTTGAAAATGGTATACCATATAGCATTACTCAGGATAATAAGAGATGTGAGTTGATCGACAGCGTAGCCAATGGCAACTGCCATTTTTTTTTAGCTCAAATTTCTGGTCAAGGCATTGGACCATGCAAAGGTGAACACTCTCCATTCTTCTTGCTCTGCGCAACTGGCTGACTGTTGGTTTGCTGAAATAGGGAAAACCAATGGAGACCAGGTTATAGTAGGAGGGGAGATTGAGATGTCTGTTAGACATCCAAGTAGAGATGTCAGCTTATTATCTTGACTACAAGTCTGTAGTCATTTTCCCAAGACAAATCAAATATTAAAAAAAACCCCAAAAACATAAAAACTGCCCTCAGAAGCACCAAGTTTCACTTCAAGAATGGGAAATCATTAGGAGCTGCAAACGAAGCAGGAACCCAAAGGCATAAAGGAGAGCTACTATTGAAGCTTCAGAGCCCTAAGGGACTGAACTGACATCTCAGGACAGGGGCTTTAATGCTGTGTAATGATGGATATTAAGGCTCAAGGCCTCATGCATTGTGTAAGCTGGAACTGGGCTCTAGGTGATGATGTGCATAGAAAGGGACTGTCTAGTCTAGGGTTGTAATATAGAAAGAGCCACCCATGGTGGGCTATGGTAGAAAAGGTCACCTTTGAGAAAAAGAAATCCAAACCTCTGTCACACAAAGGTGTGGGGCTTCAATTCACACTAATCTATGCTATGGTGTTTTCAAATCACAAGACTTATGGAATTTGCTCTCATGACACTACAGGGCTCTGGCAGAAGCAAATGCTTCCCTGGGAACATTTTTACATTTCAGAGCCCACCCTGGGTTCCTATAAAAGATAACACTTGCTGAAGATGAGCTCACAGACAAAAACTCAAAGTAAATGAGGAAACCTAATGTTATGAAAGAGAGTGGTATTATGAAAGAAATGGTACTTTTTACTCCTGAGGAACTAGAAACAATAGAGCAAGTATGTGTAAATATTAAATGAGACAAAGTAAAAGAGAGAGCCTCTAAGTATTTGAAGACCATTTATGAAAGCAGACAACTAAGAAAAATGATCAAATAATAATTGTAAAAGTTAAATATATAGTTAGTAAAATTAAAGAAAATCTGTTAATAGATAAATAATACAGTAGTCTAAGTGTAACTGAAGAGAGAATTAGTGAATAAGAGGAAAGAGCTAATGCAATTTATCAGAATTCTATATGGAAAGAAAGTAAGAAAGATAATCTAAGACACTGAGGCCAGAATGAGAAACTTAAGAATAAATATAATCAAAATTCTTGAATCAGTAATTAGTGGGTATGAGAAAGTGACAATATCTGAAGAAGACATACAAGTCTTATACTGAAGGGGCACATTAAGCCTTAAGCAGGAAGAAAAGAAACTTTTCTAGAAACATCTGGGTAAAACTGTGGAACAGGAAATAAAAAATGAAAATCCTAAAAACTACCAAAAAGGAAGACATTAAACAGAAAGAAAAATTACTTTCGGATTGGCAGTCACTTCCTATCAGATACACAATTCTTCAGAAGGTATGAGAAGGGATCAAGGTAATAAGAATGTTATTCCCAACAAACTATCATCCAAGAATAAAGGAAAGATAAAAGTTTTCAAACCTACAAACAATATGACAATTTATTACTCAAATATTTTTTCTGAAAGAACTAATTAATGTGCTTCAGCATGAACATTATTGTACTTAGAAGGAAGTATTTGGATTTTTAGGAAAGCAATATGTAGCAAACAGAATAATTGCATATGTAAATCTAGACCAGATTGACAGTAAATAATAATAGAGATTTCCGCCTTATGAGTTTAAAGGCAAGATGTATAAAATACTAGAAAAAATAATATGAAGGATGAAAGTGGCACATTTAGTGGAAAGTGAAAGCAAACTGATTTTGTTTTCAGGAAGGAGAAAGCAAAGTAGAATTACCATAATATTTGTAAGAAATATATAAGTTAAACATGCATGTTAAAATTTTAAGGTACTGTTCGTGGTAGCAAAACCTATCAATAAAGGGATGTGTTCCTTAAGTCAGGATTTAACTGAAAGACAACTGAAGTCGTCATGTTTATAACAGAAAAAAAATGGAGTACAAGTCTGAAGTATTATTATTGATGAACACATACAAGGACAAAAGGAACAATCTACCACGTCGCTGTAACAACCATGAATTTTATGCAACTCACAAAACATATAAATATAAGAAGACTCACTTCACAGACTTAAGAGAAAAAATATCAAATACTAATAAAACATAGAAGATGCAACAAACATGTATATTAGGGTAAAACCATTTATGGGTTGTTTACAATGTATCAGTTTTTAGATGAGGAGAAGAGGCTTGAAAATGTTAAATGGGGTGCCCAAATCACATGGCAAATGGCTGAAGTAAGAGCTGAAAGCCGTGTGTATAGTTCCAAGGTCATGTTTTTAACCACTACTTCGTGCCTCCCTAAATGTTAACCATGGAGCCGGAAGCTAGGCTAAGCCATACACCATCTATTAATGTCCAGAAAGGCAGGGATATTAATTTACTTAATGAATATTCCTTGAGGGTTTTCTTTGGGCCAGAGGCACTGGTGATGCAGCAGTGGAAAAAAACAACAAAACAGGATCCCTGCTCTTGTGTTGCCTCAATTAGTATGTATGTAGTGTGTACGTAGTATTAGATGTATAACATGCTGAGTATTGTTAATTGCAATGAAGAAGGAAAGCAGGTGAGAGGCAGGAAAGTGACACAGGGTGTGGTGTGGTTTTCTGGAGATGAGAAAGAAGGGAGGGAGGGAGTCTTGGAGAGATCTTGGGGCTGAGCATGGCAAGCGAAGGGAGCAGCCAGAGTGAAGTGGGGAGTGAGAGCTAAAGGGGAGCATGCTGGGTCTACCGAAAGACAGCAAGGAGGCCAGTGTGACTGAACCTCCATGAACGAGAACAGAGGTATGAGAAGGGGTCAAGAGGCAGCAGTGAAATACATTTTTTAAAAATATCAGTGTCAACAGTGGAAAGCAAATGGATCCTCTTTCCAAAGATCTTCCAAGAGGGAGAGAGCACCTGGTGTCCCCAAGCCCATTGTACAATAGATCCGTTTTTGCCTCCAGAATGTACTCTGGGCATGCTGCACTTGGGGTTCTGCCTGCAAGTGACTTCTGTTGGGCTGTGGCAACAGGTGACAACACTCCGTCTTCCTGCCACCCTACCCGATAGCATCTCATTTAAGTGTCTCAGTGTCTGAAATTGTGCCATTAGATGTACATATTTTGGGATCAAGTCCTTGATCTCTACATATGTTGGGAAATAACACATACAACAATGAGCAATCATTTACCATTTCTCATTGAGTGAAGGGCTGACTATCACTGACAGCTGAACCTGCCGAGGACTTCCTTTAGAAAGAATTTATCTTTGGTAAATAAGGCAGCCCAGGCACAGCAGCCCTCCATTTTCTCTGCTCTCCATTTTCCTATGGGGCCTCCCATCCATGAGCCAAACTGGAAGCCAAATCATGAATCTTTACCGATCACCTTCCAGGGAGATCAGAGTGGAGGATGGTGGAGGGTAGCTCTGGTGGGTCAAATGGAAGAAACCAAACACAATTAGTGAATCCTTGATGTAAATTCTGTTTCTTCAAATGATTCAATGCTCCTCATCAGTTAACCCATATTTATAAAGTTAGTTTTAATACAGACTAAATGATGGTGGCTTTCAAGAGACACAGCAGCTGTGTTTCCATCCCATAAAAGTGATAGGTAGTAGGGGGGTCTGGTAGATGGGCATCTCTACTCTTTGGAGCCATCCAGGGACCCAGGTGTTTTCTGTCTTGTCACTCACCATTATTTTGAGGCTCATCTTCATTGCCAAAGGCTAAGCTGCCCCAAAACACCATATCCCCATTCCTGCCCAAGAAAAGGGGGAGAGGGAGTAGAGGACAACTTCCTTTTATGGGAATGCTCTGGAAGTTGTGAGCCTCTGTGCTGCCTGCATCCCACCAGGGCCATGGGATGACACATAGGTTGGGGTGACTCTTAGCTCAAAATGCAGGCAGGACTGCAGTTTATACCTGGTGGTTATCGAAAGGTTCTATTTCTGAAAGAGTTAGAGGAAAGATGGATATCTGGTCATAATTTGCCATTTTGTTTCCATCTTCTGTGATATCTCACAGGGGACCTGGCTTTCAGGTAAATGTGAATACCTGGAAAGGAGCAGGAAGAAGGCATTAGACCTGGCATAGGACACCTCTGGGCTCAGATCCAAGCTCTGCTAACCACTGAGAGAGCTAGTGTCCTTGCAGGGGTTACTTAGTACATGTGAGAAAGCAGTCAAAGTCCTCAGTGCAGAAGGTGTGTGATGATTCAGAGGCCGGCAGAGAGAACACCGGTCCAGGGGTGATCAGGTCTGTATCTGGTCTCAGCCATGTTGCTCCTTAGGTGTGTGACCTCAGGCAAGTCACAGCAATGCACCTGAGTTAATAATCCCTGCCTTCCCGACCACACCAGATCTGGCATACTCCAGGGTGGCGGTAAATGTCTGTTGCTCGAAGTGGTTGTTAACTCAGAAGCATGCTTGAACAATATGGTGGCCTGGTGTGTGACAAAAAGCATTTGCCAGGCACAATTAAGCAGGATGAAGACTGCAGAAGGGGCAACTAACCTAATTAACAAAGCTCTGTTTGTCTAAGGGCTTTACGGAAATTAATTGTTGCTATACAAATGCTGAGCTAATTGAAAATAGGTCTTATCAATTTATTAAAACAGGCCCTTCAGGACCCATGCTTAGAAACACTCTCTTGCAGTCAGTTCTAGTAATTATGATCTTTAAATCACTAGTACTTGATTTCCCTTTTCTTTTTTTAATGTAGTAGTTGCCAGTTCAGGCTGGCATTATTTCTATCTCCTCCCTTGCCTAACACTTCACCTGTTAGGCAAAGTGCAGGAGTCCTGACCATGACAGAGGAAGGTTCTGGAAAGGAGCAGTGTGACTTTGAGTTTCACAGAACTTATCTTAGTGTCAAAACCACATGGCACTGCTGCAGTGGACTGCCTTAGGTTTAGAACTACCTGACCCTCCCCTCTCATTCCCACCCCCACCCTCCAGCCCTGGTTTGTTATGGAATCAGTTTACATTAAGTAGGAGAAATTGTATTTAACATTATATGTGATTTAAAGTATCCCCTACCTCTCAAAAGGTTTTATGCACTGCTCTTCAGATGTTTACACACTGGATGGTAATTCTGGTTAACTCTTATCCAACCCTGAGTGAAGGACCACACACCACACAACCTTATCTGGTTCTTTTAGTTGAATATCAAAGTGTGTGTCTGGAAGTCTCATTTTGTTTGTAGCACCCATGGCTGTACCTACTTGCCTTGGAGTTATCATCTCTGGGTAAGGCATGGGCCTAGCACCCTGCACCCTGCACCCTGAATGATGAATGAATCAGCACAATGAAGCATGGTGATCCAACCCTATCAAGGCTCTGGTCTTCAGTGCCACGGGAGTGCCAGAGTAGAAATCTGGGCACTGCCAGCTCTGGCTCTGCCCTGGAAGGATCATTTCTTCTGAGTGTCCCAGTTATGGAAGCCATCATACAAATGAATCCAGATTGTGTCTCTAACAGCATGGCAGGCCTGGATCACAGCTGGAGATGGGCTGCCTAGTCCTCCTATTCTGAGCCTCTTATGGGGGTGCTAGAGAGTGCATGGAGGCCTGGGATTCAAATGCACTCCTAATTACCAGTATGGTGTTTCTTGCCCCACAGCACATCCTTCTCTGGAGGAAAAATGCTGGAAACATCAATGTAAAGGCAGCTCCTCCATGCTGGTCCTGTGGGGCACAGCATACATCTACAAGTGAAATCATTCCCTTCTGCCGTCCACTGGTTCCATTTGTCCCTGGGTGCGGATGGCCCCCCTAAAGGGGCAGGAGTGTGACAAGCAGCATGTGTCATCTGGCTAAACTTCCCTTTTTGGCATCATGGTTTTCCCTTTGCAAATGAGAAAGGTGACACTAGGGCACCCAAATCTGACCCTTAGAGTGGGGTGGTGTTCAAGGAATCCAGAAAGGGTGACTCAGATTAGGGTTTTGGAGACTTTCAGGCAGTGTCCCAAATCTAGCAGCTATACTAAGCAGGACGTGAGAGAAAGAAGTGCCACAGTGGGGAAACCTGTGGGTTCAGCAAAGAGAGTCAGCTGAGGTCGGCATAGGAAGGTCTTGCCTTTCCAGGCCTCGGGTTTGGGGCACATGGAGGCTGGAAAGGGGGAGAACCTCCTTCCAGTGAGACTTTTCCTTTGGTTCAGGAAGGAGCAACCTGCCCAGGGGCATCAGCTTAAATATCATCTTGGGAAACAAGAACCTTGATTTGGGCATAATGTCACCCTGAACCATCTCAGAGTTCTGAAATTAAGGAAAAAGAGGAAGGGAATCTCTATGCTAATTATCCATGTCTGCTACCAGGGATCCCAGCTTAGCTCTGGCTACTTGTTCTAGGTAGTCCATGCGCTGTACCAGGGGACCCTGGAGGAGCCCAGGTCTGGGTAAGATCAGGTAGACACATGCCCTTTTGGACTTGCAGGTAGAGATGCTGATAAGCAGTTGGACCTGAGAGTCTAAAGTCCAGGAGAAACCCCTGGGCCAGAGGTCCAGCTCTAGCTTATGTCTACCTCCTCAGCATCTTTGTGTCTCTCCCCTGCCTTTCTGTCTGATGGGCATGGTTTGCTGGCTCAGCACAGGTCTGTGTTGGCATCCTCACTCTGTGGGCACTGCAGACCCTGAACGATAAGATGTTACCAAAGGAAGGATGCAGCTTATCAGCAGAGTGGCTGATATGGACAGATGGAAGGAAGTCTATAAGGGAACTTGCTTGTCCCGCCTGGATTCCCAGGCACTGGGTAGACAGAGCCTGGAACGCTGGCAGTCCTTCCTGTCTGGCACCTTGGTGCCCAAGGAAGCACACCCGGGATTGTTTAACAGCTTTCCCTGAGCCAGCAACCATGGGCTGCCTTAGAAATAACAGCTGGCATGGCAAAATCTACACCGGGGCCTTTGTGTTTGTATCCTGAGAAGGCTAGGACCAATTTTAACCTGTATTAAAAGCCAAAACAACAATTCTCCAGTGGCAGCTCCAGAAATGTTCCACCCACATCTCACTACCTAGGAGTACCCAAGAGAAAAGCAGGTCTTGAAATGGCCACCTGCAGTTCCCATCTGTGCCACAAGGTGGTAACAGGAGGGACATGAAGAAAATGGGGCTGGGGAAGAGAAAGTAAACCCAGGAAACTGGGCTCCTCAGGACCAGCTTAGGCAGCATCAGGGAAGACCTTGTTTGGGACTCTGGCTACAGAATCTCTGGGCAGCCAGTGGCATTCACTCATGGGGGTCTTGACTACACAGAATGGAGCTGCCATTTTTCTGAGTGTCAGCCAGATACTAGGTATTAATATGCTCTGAGAGATACTTAATTCTCCTGTTCCCATTTCATAGGTAGGGAGACTGAAGACGACGCAAATAGTTTACCCAAGTAACCTATTAAGTGGTACAGACGGGATTCAACCCAAGGTATCTATAGTGCCAAACTCCTTCTAATCACCCAGGCTGCCTCCAAGCAAAGGTACCTTGGTGCTTCCCAGGCATCAGGGCTCAAAGGCACTAGCTGCAGGCTTTGTATGGGCTTTCTGCTGCAATGTGGTGAGGCCAGGAAGATGTGCTTCTTTTAGGAGCAGCACCCTATACACCAGGCTTCATGTGACCATGCAGAGGTTCCTTGGGAGAGCTTCCTTGTGGGACTTCCTTGGAGAGACTGGATCAGAAGGGAGTGTTAAGGAGACTTGTCTCAGCCACATCCAACCATAAGGTGTTTCTGAGGAGTCAACAGCGGTGTAGGTGAGGCTAACAATGCAGCACTGAGCAGGGACAACATGGATATGGTTATGTATTGATGCTCTTTCCCAATGTGTAAAGGATGGCAGTGGATTATCCAGGTTTAGGTATGGAGCAAAGAGGTGGGGGCATACAAAGAGAACAGTATAAAGATAGATTTGGATAAGTAGGATCACTGTGTTGATATTGCTGGGATATGATGTCTGACACGTGAAGAGACATGAAATATGGTGCTGGACAGACTACACTGCACAGAGAGCCTTTACCCCATGCGAAGAGGTTACGCCTAAGCTTGTGGGGAATACAGAGTTACTGGAAGGCTTTTAACTGGAGGCACTATCATACTTGGATTTATATTTTATTTATTTTTTTTAAGTTTATTTATTTATTTTGAGAGAGAAAGAGAATGAGTGGGAGAGGGGTAGAGAGAGGAAAAGAGAGATTGGGAGAGGGAGAATCCCAAGCAGGCTCCATGCTGTCAGCTCAGAGCCCAATTCAGGGCTCTATCTCATGAACCCATGAACTGTGAGATCATGCCCTGAGCTGAGATCAAGAGTTGGACGCTTAACAGAGGGAGCCACCCAGTCCCTGGATTTATATTTTAAGCAGAGCACTTTATTAAACTCAAATCCCAAATCCTCCCTGAAAATACCAGTCCATGCTGATATTTCCCTTCCTGACTACTCATTTATTTATGCCAGGCACATATGAATATATAACAATTGTTTGTGCCTGTGCTTTCTCTGCAGAAATATAGTAGATTTCTGGGAAGGAAGGAGTCAAGTGTTGCTTTTGCTTCTCTTGGGCTCTTCATTCAGTAGGCATTTAATAGTTGACTCACACAGATACTGGGTGCAGTGTAAGTCCACCATAAAGATGCGCATTAAAAAAAAAAAAACAATTCCTTAGGGCTGCAAAGCCCTGAAATATAGCAGAGGAGAAACAAGTAGCTTAATTGGCATGGCTCCCAATCTGAGCACTGCCTTTGTAATTAAATGTAAATTATGATTCATTCCGAAGACAATCAATTGCACTACTTTCATAAACTTTTAATTTCATTATTGAAATTCAAGATTTCTCTAATAAGTTTTCCATTAACTCAGAACTTGATTTGTGACTGGAGTCTTCCCAAACCCACACAACTCACTTCGTGTCCCTTTTACTCTAAAGGAATATGAGCAAAAAGAGTTGGAAGAATGCCTGTCTGTGCTCATGCTGTCCTTGAGGCCAGGGCACTCCTGTATGGACCCACAGAGCATCCAGGCCCTCTGCTGTTCCCTCTCCTCCTCTTTTCAGAGCTGGTGTAGACATGATAATCTTCAGTGCTTGGAGCCTCAGTTTCCTCGTCTGCTAAATGAATGAGGAAAGTATCTCATTTTATAAGATAATGGGTATGAAGATAAATGCCTGACTCTGGGCCCCACAAACAGATGTTCAATAGACATTGGTGTCCTTCCCCTAATTTCTAGCTGGACCCTTCTATTCCAATTAGGACATTCTATATTTTATGATCCATGAACCCAGAACTTAAAGATACTGAATCCTATATGTGAAACAGGAGAAACTTAACAGAGGACCATGGGGGACGGAAAGGGAGGAAGGCAAACCATGAGAGACTCTTGAATACTGAGAACAAACTGAGGGTTGATGGGGGTGGGGGAGACGGGAAGGGGAGTGATGGGCATGAAGGAGGGCACTTGTTGGGATGAGCACTGGGTGTTATATGGAAACCAACCTGACAATAAACTATAAAAGAAAAAAAAAGATACTGAGTCCTGTGGAGCAGTAAGTGTGGGAATCACACACCATCTCTGAGGGTCAGTTTGCCCACCATAGGACATGCCATACATTCCTCCACTGACCTCAGACTCTATTTCCAGAAATTTGTTCCTTAGCCTATTGTGATTTCTAAACATTTACTTTGGGTGAATTTCCTTGGTGTGGTGTGGTGTGGTGTGGTGTGTGTGTGTGTGTGTGTGCTTGTGCTTTGTGCATATTGACATCTGCCTCTAGAAAAAGACTAGGGTGCACACCAATGCACATCAGAGCCAGAATTGTCTCTTGTAGTGTCACTGGAAGTGGTTAGCTTATTGCCTGTCATATGTCCAAACTGGAGTCACTCTCTTCCACATCTAGAGATGCTGCCCACCCTTCATTTGCCCCAGCTCCCATTTAGTGGACTATACCATGTTAACACTCTCTGTCAAGCCATGAAACCCACATGCACCTTGGACAGAATGGAGCGTGGAAGACTTGGACACTTTTTCAAAGTAGCCGTGATATGAAGGGAAAGTCCCTTTGAAAATCTGAGCTGGACTGTAACAGAACACCACTCCACGTCACACTAATTAAGGTAGATTCTCCTCCTCTGCTTCAGGCTCTTTGTTTCAGTGACTTCAAGCTTAGACATTTCTAAGTCTCTCCGAGACTTCCCAGAAATCCCTGACTTATGCAGCTCTGGGCTCAAGTATGCATAGTGGTAGACCACTGGTAGATGTCCTTTAGTGGCTAAGACTTGGCTAACCACAGTTCTGTCTATTCATTGGGGCCCAAGAATGGAAATGCTCCCAGAAGTTTTATCTGCTAGAAAATGATCCATTTTGATGGCTGCATCAACCTTCCAAACATCAGTCACTGAGAAGGGTCTTTAATTTTTTTTTTTACCAGGCATCTTTTATTGGGTGATAATGATCAATTAGGGTATGAAAGGATTGGTACTGGGCAAAGAAAGCCATAGTAAGGAATACAGAGTGTGTGCTCCACACTGGGCCCCCTTCTGTGGTACTTGCATAACTTCTCATGTTCCTTGCAAGAAAAGCAGTATTTGAAAAGCATGTAAGTTGCCAGCACCGTAGAAACCCCAGTGATGCTCCCTTTCTTCACTTTGACATACTTGCTGCCATACCAGAAGTAACCTCTACACTCCAGGCAAACTTGGTACCCCTTCTTTGGAGCTTCCCACAGTTTACCCGTACCCCATGGATGGCTGGAAAGCATGCAGTTAGAAGAGCAGTCACTTTGCTGAGTCTCCAGACCAGAATCAGAGAGAAGACTCTGACTCCTCTCTCCTCCTAGTCCTTTGCATTTTGTTAGTTTTAAGAGAGTAAATAGCTCTTTTATATTTATCATTCCCCCCTAGTCTAAGCCCTCAGGTATTGAATACTTTAAGGTACCTAATCAATACTTACATTTCCCTGGATCCTGTAAGGTGGGGTCCTAGAAGCTCAATGCTATCAAGGTCGGCCAAGCAAATAACATACATATGTAAACTAGACAGATGATCTAATACAATGGATAATAGTAAGGCCCATTTCCAGGAAGAGTGCTCTTATCTTACTTGAAAGGTATTCATGTATAAAAATCACTGTGTCAGCTAAACACTTCTGTGCACTGGATTCAACTGGTTGGCCATTGCTTAAGCAATCTGTTTGTCTCTCTGATCAAGTAATACTTGAACACCACAGGTTGGATCTTTTCCTCTAAATTTCCTTTTGGTAATCCCATATCCTCCAATACTACATATAGCAGTCACATCAGAATACAACAGGATTTAAGGTCAATGTCTGCCAATGTCTGTGGGGTTGAGGGTACAGTTGCCATTTCATTTTATTACACATCCTGTTTCTTCTTCAACATGGTGTCATAATTCTCCTTACCTTATTTCAGCTCTTGAAAATGTTATCTTCTTACTCTGCTTTTTCACCAGCCAGCCACAGCTCATTCCTTTGCAAGCAGAAGCCTGTTCCCAACTTCTCCCAAACCTGTTTTGTAGAGGATGTCAGTGAGTCCCCCATTATTAAACCCATTGTTCTCCTGCAATGACTGATGGTCACCTTGCCTTTGGGTAATTCTTTCTTGTCTGTACATCAGGACTCACATGCTTTCCAGTTTCCTTGTCTCCTCTGACCACTCCATTGCCATCTCTGTCTCTGGGTGCTCTTCCCCTTGCTGTCTCTGGGTGGATGTTCTCCCCTGGACTCATCTTCAGTTTGGGCAAGAAGGTCCGATAGAAGCAAGTCAGTGAGGTCTGACAGATGTTGCTGAGCCCAGGTGAAGGGATTATTGAAGACTTTCTGTACATAAAAGTGGGCTAGCAAATTCAACATTTATTTTGAGAATGACTATTATACCAGACTGCATCTCTCCGTTGAACAGATATTTAATGCTGATAAAATGAGTGAGATGCTTTCCCAGGTATTGGGCTTGACACCATCATGCCATGCTCTTAGGATGTAAAGGAAAACAAAGACAGTCATTCAGTGCCTTCTTATTTCTCACAAACTGGAGGTCAATAAGCAATGTAATAAGCACTTGCTGGTAGCAAGTACAAGGTGCTGTGTTGTTGGTACTTTGATAATCTGAATGGCTTTGGGAATGAAGCTGCAAGAACTGAGGAGATGTGCCAGCTACATGCACCTGTTAAGCTAATATGGAGGTGGTATCTCTGGGGACAATGATAGTGGAATATATTAACAACCTTTGCTCTTGTTCACAGGGGTGAACCAAATAGGAAGGGGAGCTTCAACTGGTGGGAGCAACAAAGGCCAGCAAATTGGTTCAGAGCCCCTCTGTTTGAGGTCCCTAAGCACAGTCGAGAGTTTACACAAAGGCATGATGAAGGGGTTTTCCAAACTACTCTGCCGTTTGTCCACCAAACTCTCTTGTATCTAGGCTTGTGTATCTCCTGGATTTGACTTTGGCATTGGACTCTTGACTTTGACATAGAGATCTTGATGCTAACCCCACATTTCTAAACCTGTCCACTTCTTGACTTTGTCCTCTGCATCAGGGTATCTGTATCCCCATGCAAAACATACTGAAGCCTATTCTTCACCAGGTGTCATGCTTGATGCTGAATATGCAGAAAAAAGACAATTGACAGTGTCCTTGCTTTCAGGGAGCTCACTCTTTTAAAAAAATTTTTTTTTTAATGTTTTTATTTTTGAGATCAGGGAGCTCACTCTTTAGTGACAGAGATTTAGACATGAGGTAGGTATTTTTTTTTAATTATTGTGACTATTTCAGGAATTCAGACAAGTGACTATGTGCTGGGTCATTTCCAGAAGACTTCATGAATGTGCATGACATTGGCTGGCTCGTAGAAGTCCAGGGAGAATCTTTGTGGCTTGGCAGGAAAGATAAAGGCACTCTGAGAAGAGGAAATATCTGGTCATGGCATGTAAGGACAGGGGCATTTGGAGTTAGGAGAGTAGCCTCATCAGTAAGATGGACAAGTTAGCCATCAGCCTAAGCAAAAAGCTTAATATCTCAATAGCATTCGAACTTTTTCCACATAACCAACCAGAAGGAAAGCTGCCTTGATCTACCTCATGGCACCTCTGATGGGTCTGGTCTTAAAGGGTAAACAGTAATGGGGTGGGTAATTGTAGAAGAGGTCACCCTAATAGGGGTCCCTTTATCAAGATCTGTGATCAGCTGAGATGATCTAGAAATTGAACTTGTGATGTGGGTATCACTCTTATTCAAACACCTCATACTGACAAGAAATCATCTGCAAAGCCAGAGTGCAAGGATCTGATGCAAGTGAATACTCAGACAGACATGACATCCCTTTTCCTCCCACACAGTGGCTGTGTAGAAAGGGTAGGAAGGGAATCCATGCAGACTTCTTAGGGCCAGAACTTCTGTGTTGTGAATTGATTGGGGTGGCAGTTTGGAATTTGGGTATAAAACACCATTATCTGCTTCTGCTCTTTTTGAAGCTATGTTTTTAGTGAATAGACCCTCTTCAGAGTATGCCAGTCAAACATTTCTTGGGTTAGATGGAGAAAATGACCATAGCAAATCAGGCTCTGGGGTGATAAATGTGAAGGAGCATTTTTTGTTTTTCATAACAAGTTCCTATCAACCACACCTGAATTTATGTTAATGATGTGACTTTTGTTTCTTTCATTTGTTTGTTAGTTTTTCTTTTTTTCTTAATATTTGTTTATTTTGGGGGGGGAGAGTGCAAGCAGGGGAGGGGCAGAGAGAGGGAACAGAGGATCAAAAGCAAAGCAGGCTTTACACTGACAGGCTGACAGCAGCGAGCCCAATGTAGGGCTTGAACTCACTAACCCTCACTCAGGTGCCTCATGAGGTGACTTTTGGAAAGACCCCAAGGAGGGGCTGCTTGCTAAGGGAACCAAGCAAGTGACTGGAAGGTCCCACTCTTCCTTGCCCCTACCCCAGAGAGTAGAGAGATGGGGAGATGAGTTAATCACTAATAGTCAGTGATTTAATCAATCTTGCCTACATAAAAATTCAAACCAAAGGGGTTTGAAGAACTTTTGTGTTGATGAATATATCTATGTGTTGGGATAGTGGTGTGTCCAGAACTTCCTCCCCCAAACCTTGTCATATGCATCTATTACATTTGACTGTAACCTTTTATGATAAATTGATAATAGTAAATATACTGGTTCCCTGGGTTCTATGAAACATTTTAGGAAATTATGGAACTTGAGGAGGGGGCCATGGGAATCCTTTATTTATAGCTGGTTGGTCAGAAGCATAGGTAATAACCTGGATTTGTGGTTGACATTTGGAGGATGGGGCAGCCTGTGGAACTGAGCCCTTAACCTGAGAGATCTTCTCTATCTCAGGTGGTCAGTGTCAGAATTGGGTTAAATTGTGGGATATCTGGTCTGGGACACCAGTTAATTCTTCTGCTTAGAATTGGAGAATTGCCTGGTGGAAAATCCATACCTTTAGTGTCAGAAAAGTTGTGAAGAGAATAAAAAACAACAACAGTAGTTTCTTCTAGTATCCTAGAAAAATAAATGGCTATTAAGAAAGAGTGGTAAACAAAGAAATTATCAAAATAGAGTTGAGTATAAGATAATAGTTGACTGTAAAATTAATTCCATATATAGAATTAAAGAGGTTGGTTTTCTTTAGAAAACAATAGAACAATATGTATGACATCAAAAATTTGTGTGAACATGAGAAAATGGAGAATAAATTATGATTTATAAGAAGAAAAAATTGACAAAGAAAATGCAATCAATTCAACAAAGGCAGGAAACAAAAATGGAAAAACTACAACAAGAAAAAACTTATTGAATAGAAAATATAAAATGACAAGACTATACCTAAACACATGGATTATCATTATTAATGTGAATAAGGTAAATTCCCTATGAAATGATAAAGACTATCAGACTGAAGTTTACTAGAAACATACCTAAAACAAAAGAACACAACAAAAGTTGGAAATAATAAATTAGAAAAAGTGTAGCGGGGAAATATTAACAGAAATTAATGTGGTGTAACAGTATTAATGTCAGACAAAAAATGATTGAAATTCCTAAGTGTGAAATAGAGTAGTAGAGAGCTACTCTCTCTGGGCAGGGGAGTAGCAAGGGTTGGAACAGTGAGCCAAGCTGTAGCTTCCACAACTGCTAACAGACAGCAACTCAGAAGCAACCAAGAAACTGTTCCATCATGTCCTACCCCAGGGTGAAAGTTATAATTCTACAAGAAGAAATGAGAGTCAGCCATTTATGCATTAAAAGCATAGCTTCAAGACACAGCAAAACCAGATAGAAACACAAACTATAAATCCGTAATTATAAGGCATGACAATATATTTCACACAGAAATAAACAGACAAAAATAATGAAGGAAGTTGGTCCAGTTTCCATATATTTAGTCAATTAATCTTTAACAAAGGGCCAAGAACACATAACAGGGAAAGGATAGTCTCTTCAATAAGTGACATTGGGGAAACTGGATATCTACATACAAAAGAATGAAACTGGACCCCTATTTTATACCACAAAAAATTAACTTGGATATGAATTAAACACTTAAATGTAAGATCTGAAACTAACTTCCAAAAGAAAACATGGGGAAAAGCTCCTTGAGATTAGTCTTGGCAATGATTTTTTTTAATTCACACCAAAACACAAACAGCAAAAGCAAAAATAAACAAGTGGGATCACATCAAACTAAAAAGCTTCTGTACAGCAAAGAAGTAATCAACCAAATGAGAAAGCAATCTATAGAATGGGAGAAAATATTTGCAAAACATAACTGATAAAGAGCTAATGTCTAAAATATACAAAGAACACATACAATGTAATAGCAAAAACAAAAAAACAAAACAAAAAACCTTCAAAATAAAAGAAATCCCAAATAACTTGAAATGGACAAAGGATCTGAATAGGCATTTCCCCAAGAAAGACCTACAAATGACCAACAGGTACATGAAAAAATGCTCAACAGCACTCATCATCAGGGAAAGGCAAAGCAAAACCACAATGAAATATTACCTCACACCTGTCAGAAAAGCTAAAACCAACAACACAAGAAGCAAAAGTGTTGGTGAGGATGTGGAGAAAGAGGAATGCTCATGCATTGTTGGTTGGAATGCAAGCTGGTACAGCCATTCTGGAAAACAATATGGAGGTTCCTCAAAAAGTTAAAAAGAGAACTACCCGATGATCCAGTAATGACACTACTGGTTATTTGTGCACAAAATACAAATACACTAATTCAAAGGAATACTTGCACCCCTATGTTTATGGAAGTATTATTTACAATAGTCAAATTATGGAAGCAGCCCAAGTGTCCATCAACTGATGAATGGATAAAGAAGATGTGGTTTATATACACAAAGGATTATTAATCAGCCATAACAAAGAATGGAAGCTTGCCATTTGCAGCAACATGAGTGGAGCTAGAGAGTATTATGCTAAGAGAAATAAGTCAGTCAGAGAAAAACAAATACCACATGGTTTCACTCATATGTGGAATTTTAAAAACAAACCAAGTGAGCAAAGGAGAAAAAAAAAAAAGACAAACCAAGAAACAGACTCTTAACTATAGAGAACAAATTGATGGTTACCAGAGGGTAGGTGGGTGGGGAGATGGGGGAAATAGGGGAAGGGGATTAAGAGTATCCTTATCATGATGAGCGCTGAGTAATGTGTAGAATTGTTGAATCACTTTATTGTACCCCAAAAAGTCACAAGATAACAACTGCTGATGATGATGTGGTGAAAGAGGAATCCCTGTTCACTCTTGGTAGAAATGTAAATTGGTGCAGCCACTATGGAAAATGTATGGAGATTTCTCAACAAATTAAAAATAGAAGTACAATGATCCAAGAATCCCACTTTGTGTATATATGCAAAGGTAATGATGAGACTGGTATCTCCAAGAGATCTCGGAACTCCCATGTTCTTTATAGCCAAGACATGGAAGCAACCTAAGTGTCTGCTGGTCAATGAATGTATAAAGTGATACCATTTATATATAGTGGGATATTATTCAATCTTAAAAAGGAAGGAAGTACTATCCTTGGCATCATCGATGGAGCTGAAGGCCACTATGCTAAGTGAAATAAGCCAGATACAGAAAGATAAATATTGCATGATCTCACTTATATGTGGAATCTAAAAAGTTGAACTCACCGAACCAGAGAGTAGAACAGTGGCATCCAGGGGCTGGGGCTTGGGGAAATGGGGAATGTTAGTTAAGGGGTACAAACTTTCAGTTGAAAGATGAATAAATTCTGGGGATCTAGTGTACAGCATAACAACTATAGTTAATAATACTGTATTGCATACTTGATATTTGGTGACAGTAGATCTTAAGAGTTTTCACATACAAACAGAAAAGTTTATGTCAGATGGATGTGTTAATTAACCTAATATTTGTGATTCTTTTATAATTTATCAGTCATGTCGAATTATCATCACATTGTACAGTTTTACGCCTTAAACACATGTAAATTTCATTTGTCAACTATATCTCAATATAGCTGAAATAAAAAGAAAATATGGATAAGATAAATGGTTTCTTAGCAGTATGTAACAACCAAAAATAAACTTAGAAACAATAGAACATCAATAATAGAAAATTTTAAGGCAGTAAAAAAATGTACCCCTAAAAAATTCAACATGGCTGAGCAGCCTTATAGGGGATTTAAAAAACCAAACATTAAATAAAAAGACAAAGCGTATATCAATAAAAAGTCCTAGAGCATAGAGCATAGAAAATATTAAGAAGTTTCTCTATTCTGTGAGGCTGAAAAATTCCCCAGATGAGGATGGTGAAAAACCAAAACCCAAACCCAAACTCGATCACTTCAGGACATAGCAGCAACACTCCACAATGCTGTATAAACAAACTATATCCAGCACCTCATTAAAAATATAACGTATCATAATTGGAAAATACATAAGATGAAACTTGGTATTTATAGTACAGTATTTATGATAGTACCTGGAATATAATAAGTGATATATTAAAGTTAGGTATTAGTATCCTCATTATTAATAGATTGTCTTATATCAAGAATAATGTTTAGATAATTCACCACATAAACCATTAACAGAGAGGAGCTCCTGGGTGGCTCAGTCGGGTAAGCCTCCAACTTCAGCTCAGGTCATGATCTCACGTTCGTGGGTTCGAGCCCCGCATCCGGCTCTGTGCTGACAGCTCAGAGCCGGAAGCCTGCTTCGGATTCTGTGTCTCCCTCTCTCTCTGCCCCTCCCCGCCCTTGCTCTGTATCTCTCTGTCTCAAAAATAAATAAAACATTTAAAAAATTAAAAAAGAAACATTAACAGAGAAATAAGTCATTTGATCATCTTTATTTTTGGTTAAATATTTGATAAAATTCAGTTCTTATTTCTGATTTTTAAAAATTATTTGAACAAAATTCTTCAATAAAGGACACTTATCGGAAACATACAGCAAGCATTACCTTGCATGGTACTGCATTAAGGGCAGGAATGGGACCAGAATTCCCACTATCATCATTATCTTGGACATGGCTAAACAACAAATTAAAATTATAGTGTTGGAAAGAGGAAACAACATTTGCACATATCTAAAGATATCCAAGAAAGGATAAACAAAAAGAATTTGATAAACCAGCTAAATATGAATAAATGTACAAGAATGTGGTGCTTTCCTAGATATAAGCAGTAGCCAATTAGAAAATCAAAAGGAAAAAAAAATCCATGCATTCCGCAGCACAAAACAAAATAATTAGGTATAAAACTTATAAGAACTATGCAAGACATATAACAAGAAAAGCACAAAATTATAAAACATAAATTTATGTCATTAAAGAAGACCTAAATAGACACTATGTAGCCAAATGAAAATTTCAATATTTATATATGTTATCTCCTTTCCCATTAACTTGCAAAACATAATAAAAATTTTCATTTCACTTTCCATATTTTCCATGGAAATTCAAATGGAAGAGAAAATGCACAAGAGTAACCAATAGGACATTTGACATAGAAGATTAATAAATTATAGATGGTCTATGTTAAGCTAATAAATTATTGCAACATTATCATACATACACAAAGCTCACCCAACAGATTAATTGAATAGTAAATTAATTTTACTATAGATTCAAAGATTTGTGGTTATCTGTAACTGTATCTATGATTAAAGTAGCACTTCAAATCAGTGGGAAATATGGCATTTTAATAAACACTGTTGGAGCGATTGACTACATATTTGGAAACATTCAGCTCATGCCATGCAATAAACAAATCAACTGTATTAAAGAGCTATTTTTTATAATCTATTTTTTAGTGTTTATTTATTGTGAGAGAGAGAGAGAGAGCAAGGGAGAGGCAGAGATAGAGGGAGAGAGAGAATCCTAAGGAGACTCAGCACTGTCAGTGCAGTGCCCAAATCAGGACTCGAACTCATGAACGAAGATCATGACCTGAGCCGAAATCAAGAGTTGGGTGCTTAACCAACTGAGCCACCCAGGAGCCCCTAAAGAACTATTTTTTAAAATACACATATTAGGGGGAAAAGTAAGAGACTATATAAAATATTTTGGGAAGCAACACATAATCTAAATACTTTTTGCAGAACGTTTACAGAGAATTTGACCAGAAACTAATTATAACTCCTAGAAAAGAAAAAAAGAGCCATTAATAAATTGACAAATAACAAACTTATGGAAAACAATATTTAGCAGGTTAGAGATTACTATTTATAAGTATATAAAGGACTTCTACGAATCAATAAAGAACATGCAAATAATGAAAAGTAAAATGGATATTAACAGGAAATTCACAGGACAAGGATATTAACAGGAAATTCACAGTTTAAGACCAACATATGAAAAGATGCCCAACCTCAAGGGGAATGTACATTTAAACCGTAACACTATATTTTGTATCGTTGCTCTGTTTTGCAAAAATTAAAAAGACAAATAATATCCACTGTTGGCAAGTCTATGGAGAAGCAGACATTGTTACTTGCAGATTGTTGAAGCTTCTGGGAAATGAAGTTGTCAATCTGTTCAAATGTAAATGCATATACCCTTTGATGAGAATTTCACTTCTAGGACTTTAGCCTTAAAAAGAAACCTTTATAGGCACATAAAGATATATGCACAAAGATGCTTATTCCAGAATTTTTTATAAAGGGAAAATTTAAAGCAATATAGCATCTACTCTAGAGTGTGATGGAGACATTAAACAGAATGATGTAGACCCATGTGAACTGACAATGAGAAAAGTGCATAATATAGGTGTTGTTCTGAAAGTTTACAATGACATTTAAAATGATAAATCTTCATACAAATGGGTGTGTGTGTGTGCACAGAAAAGTGTCTGGGCATTGTTTGTACCCTGCTTAGCTGGCAGGGATGAACCCTCTGTGGGAAGGCATCTGTGCCCAGGCTGTTACGATATTGGTCTGAGCTAACCCAGGTAAAGCACCAACCATTAGAGTCCATTATTGTTGCAGAAGGCAAGTTCTTTTTGAGGTTGAGGGTGAAGTTCAGAGTGCAGCGTACTATTAACCTGCACTCTTCAATTCATTGACCTTGAGCTCTGACACATCATCTTAGAAAGCCTCCTGTAAATCACTTCTACCTAGGAGCTAGTGGCCCAGGTCTGGAGACTGTGTGGCATGAGGTATGAGTCTGAGCTCTTGCGTCACAAAGTTGATTCATGAGGACACTGGAGCCCACACTTTCCCTGGGAAAGCCCCAGCAAGGTGGGAAATGACACAGCCCTGTCACCTTTGCTGGGGCAAGTTATTAATGTGTAAGCTGTTCAACCATGTTGTATTAATTGTGTCTCCAGCCAGTGCCCAACGTGACAAGATTAGCAGAGAGCATAGTTATTCATCAGTGAGTTGTCATGGCTTAATTGTCCTTTAAATGCATCAGAATGTAGCAGAGGTTGAAGAAGGCAGAGACAACTCCTGTTAGCTTTCCTGAGAACAAGCACATGGAGACACTGAGAAAACGTAGTTTCCAAGCAAATAGTGAATCCCAAATGAGGCTATATTAGCATTGTAAAAGGAGATTTTAAAATGGAGCAAGCAAGCCTAGCTAAGAGAGTCTCTTTTTAAAACAGGAGTCAGGAGGTCATAAGGGAGGGGGAATTTATGCATGTCCTCATAGGAGAAACCATGGACTTTTTAAAAAACTTTTTGCCAGCTGTCCTCAGCCTGGACTTCACTTCTTCCTCATGTCACCATGACACCTGAGTCATCAGCATTCTTCAGTAGGAAAGGAGACAATGTGGTTTAACAAGAGTCATCCCTCATTTGCATATTAATCCAACCAATCCCAGTTAACCTAGTTTCAATCCCTGTTTTGCATAGAGGGCCTAATTGAGAACTGCACTCATGACCTTTCCCCTTTACTCTGCACCCTCTTTGTCTTCTTTGGAACACAATTTGTGTTTCTGCATGAAATCTGTGTGTAATGTAGCGAAAGTGATGCAGAAAGCGAGGCAGATATGGAAGTAAAAATGCCTTTACTGGGAGTGCTCGCCTTTACAGCGAGGTTCCCTGCTCCCTACAGAAAGGGGCCAGGGAAGTCACACCCGGGAGCGGGGTAGTGCGTTTTTATAGCATTGGCTGGGGGTGGGGTGGGGTGTATGAAGTATTGACATATTTATGTAAGGTGATTTGTTGGTAGCTGTTTCTTGTTCCAGGGAGGACGTGTCCTTTGTTTAGGGCGGAAAGGTTTGATGAATGGTTCCCTTGAAATTCTCCAGGTGGGGGAGTGTTGAGATAGTGAGTGGCTTCTTGTTATCTGGGTGCCTAAAAGGTCATACCTGCCTCCTTGGCCAAACACTGTGTATCTTGAATTGCAATTCTAATTGCCCAAATAAATGCCCCTTTGCTAAAATTTTCAGCGAAATCTTTCTTGGTTGACAACACACATTGCCCTTCACATCTTTGCCCTGAACTTCCTCTTAACCTTGGCATGTATTTATTAATAATTATAGTAGCTGCCATCATTTGGGGGCTAACCATATGCTAGACAGTTTAAAAACAGCATCTTATTTGAATTTTGGAATGAGCCTGTGAAGTGATTGTTGTGTTATTGCATTGTGCCCATTTTACGGTTAATGACACTGAGGTTCAGAAAAGTTAGGTTATTTGTGGCAGATAAGTAATAAAACTGGGAATAAAATTCAGTGCAGAACTGTGTGTGTGTGTGTGTGTGTGTGTGTGTGTGTGTGTGTGTGTGTTTGGGAATGGACTGACATATTGCCCTGTGTCTGAAATTCTTTCTGTCTTCTAGGACCTAGTTTGCGTGTGACAGTCAGATATGTAAGGAAGCTTCAGACAACCTGTCCCTGATATCTGCATCCTGAAGGGGTGACCTTTATTATCTAAAGTTGCACAGTTTAGAAGAATTCACTTTTGCACCCAGTTTCCTACTAGTTTGCTGACACATGGGTTCAGAGCAGCAATCAAGTTATTCAGGGACTGAAATATCCATGTTGTCACCTTGAAATGGCAATCCCAGCTGGAGTCCTATCCTTGCTTCACCCTAAGCTCTCTGATGCACATACCTTCACAACCAGCCATTGAGGGGACCATGTCCCATTATCTGCATTAGGGTTTGCCCTGGCTTTCTTTATTTAGAGCCAAAATCTTTTCCCTGGAATCTTTGGCTTATTCTTTGCCTGAGCCTGGAGTCACTGCTTCTGGAAATGTATCATCTCTAATTATTTTCCTGGACCCATGAAACTAATAGCTTCTAGCTAAACTTCTGAAATAAAAATCTCTGCACTTTCTGTTCCTGGTTAAATGGATGAGGAACGCTTTCGGATTCCCTCTCAGTACGAAGGGATCCTACTGGAAGAAGCGTGTAGGGTCTAACCCCAGCTGACTGGTTGATTTCAAAGGGAAAACTCAACAGAAGCAGCCAGGCCATATTATGCTGAAATGAACTCCTCACTGCTCCCTGTGTACATGAATTTTACTATGTGACCTTTGCGGTTTCCTCCAGCTAAACAGGCAAACTCTATTTCTCCACCACTTGACCTTGTTGGCCTGGATGGTATTAGATTTGTTGCAAGCAGAGGCGTGATGAAGCACTTGTGTGACTGGGCTTTTGTCACCTGGTGCTGCTGCCTCTGCCTGGACTGAGCACCTGCAGGCTAGGGGACACGTGGAGCAGAGCCTCCACAGTCACCCCAGCCAGGTGGCTTTAAGTCACCTACAGCCAGCCCTGGGCCGTGGACGTGTGGCTGAGCCACTTAGCCACTCCACAACTGACTGCTTCAGACATGAAAGAAATAAACTCTTCTTTTATCCATGAGGACACTCTTAAAACCTTTCTGGAAAATCTGAAAAACCAAAAACTATATATGATAGAAAGTTTTATTTGTCTTCATTTTTAAGCATTTTATTTATTTTAATTAATTTTCTCAAATTGTATGGATTTAGTAAAGATGAAGCCTATTCATTATAAAGAATGGAACTAATACCAAAAGAGAAGATTTTAAAACTACCCCAGGTTCAACTGCTCAGCAACAACCATTTCAGTGTTGGGTGGCCCTCCCCTCAGACATCTCTCTACCCACATTGACTCTAAAAGGGGTACATATAGGAAAACAAAGAAATATCTTTCAATAAAAATGGGATTAGTGACATCTACTATTTTCAATATAAAAGTATCTTAGTAAATTTCACTTCAATTTAAAAGAATAAAATGAGTAATATTTAAATGAAAGGAACTGGGATCTTCAAATAAATGTTGCCTTCCAAATGAGGTATTATTTTATAAAAGAGCCCTTTACGATCAAGAATATGAAAAACATTAAGAGGTTGGTGCCTTTGTGTTTTAAATCCATGCTTCAATTTCAGAAAATGTTAATTATTCTCTATGAAAAATGATGGGAAATCAGCATTCTTATCCTTCCTGCCTTCATTTCTCTGGATTTGTGTTGGCGATGTTTGCAAGGTGAATGGAATTTGCCTTCTATTATATAGCACTGTTCCCACTGTTATTTAATCTTCCATATTAAGTGGATTTGATACTCATGAGTCCTTTTTATAACACCTCTCACTCCCTGGCTAGGCTTTTCCTTTGCTTTATCTGCTTGCTTGATTGGATTTTATCACTAAGCAGACTCCCCTCCCTTGTCTCCTACCAAGGTCTTGGAGACGCTCTGTAATGTGGAATTCCTGCCAGCCCAAGATTGTCTGGGGCCTTGACAATCAAAGGGACATATGCCTGGGATAAACGACATTTTCTTTCCCTTGGAATTTGTAGTCTACACACCGCATCCTCTGTTGTTGGTTTCTTTCCCTCCCTCACTTTTCTGTGGTGTGATACGCATGACAGAAAATGTGCCATTGTCACTATTCTCTGGTTTGGTGTTGCCTGGGCCTACATATCCCTTCTTTGTTCATGCTAGTTAGTGGGATGAGGTTTTCTTTTACTGTCTCATGGATACAGCCAGTTGTTGGTATTTTTACCTGGGACTGTTATCCCTGTGAACCAGCGTGGCTGGGTATAATATTCCCGGGTAACATTTTATTGCTCTTGGAACTGTCTCGGATCCCACGTCTTTTAACTCTGCCAGCTGAGTGAACTGCCCTGGCCCTGGCAATCTCTCTCCTTTGCTTTAGATACCTGAGTGCTTCAAATGAGCATTTGACCTTCATGTTTATTGACTCAGCCAGGAAATATTTCGATGGCATTCATTCTGTATTAATGTTTCCTGGAATGTGGCACACCTTTTAGATTGGTTTCAGTCCATGCTTGTTTGTTCATGAAAACTTTCTTCTGTAATATTTTTAAAAAAGATACCCTGTCCCTTGTGTGGGGTTTCCACTTAAGGAACACCCTTTTGCCACGTCTTGGCTCTCCTTTGCGTGCGCTCCATTTCTACCGTCCTTCCTCCGATAGGTTTAATGTGCAGGTCACCTCAAACCCACCCTCCTCCATGGCCATACCTGACCATCTGGCTTGGTCCTTGATGTTTCTGTTAACTTCCTAGCTTTGTTAATGATATTGCTTTGGTATTTGATTTTATAAAAGTTCTCTTCAAAATCCTCTCTGCATTTTAATTTCATCTTTTAACTCATTTATACTTTTATGTAGTCTTTTTCTAGTGTGAAGGACTCACAGGTATATTCTTTTTGTCATCAGGCTTTATTTCACTCTTTCACTACTTCCTTCATTCATCCTTTGCATGCTATATGCTCTCCTCCCTTTTCATACTTCTGAAGTACATTTGCCTACTTGCCATGTCATTTCTGTCTCTCTGCCTCACCCTTAACTCCATTTGCTCTAATATCATTAGGCAAAATTTCCTTGATAGCCTCTCTGGCTTTTCCAACATGAACTGCCTTTTTCTCAGAATCTCAGTTCCAGGGCTGAATTGTGGTTTATATACTTTTGTTCTCTTGCCCTGTCCCCATGGTATTCTTGGGGCATTCAGCTGGCAGCCTTCAATTAAAGGGAGCTTCAGAGTTCTTCCTGCCTCTCTGAGAGCCAGAAGGAAGACAGGTGGGTTCCCCTCCCTTGTCTAGAGTTGACCTGTATTTTCCATGTTGGCCCATTTACCCCATAATCACCTTCTCTCCAAATCTGGTGGCACTGGGAGGACTCTTCGAATTTTTTTTTTAACTTCTTTGTCCAGTTTGGTCTCTGGCTTTGGGGAAGAGTAAGTGTCTTACTGAGCTAGAACACTAATTTTTAAAAACTCATTTCCCCTTTTTAAGCTATGGAATGATGTGCCCTTTCCCTCATTTCAAAGCTGTAAAATTTTACTGACTTCTCCCCTTTTATTGGAGAGAAGATCTGTGATTTGGCTTTCCTCTTCAATCCTTATCCCATTTTATTTGACGTCAAAGTCTCCAGCAGTCAGAACTGGGCCACACACAGTGTATATTTAGAAGCACCTGCTATCCTTAAGGACTGCATTAACATATCAGTTGGAGCCATGCTCCCCACATAGGTGAGGAACTGGATTTTTTTCTTGCATGATAAGAGACCCAGCTTCTTCATTTTGCACTTTATAAAATCACAGTTAGGCAATTAAATTCCACACGAAGAGGAAAGATGTTGAGGTCACTTTTGATCACCTGAAAATGTAGCAGGAGAGACAATGAAAAGGCAGGGGCTGGCCTCACACCTCCTTCAGCACAGGTTCTGAAGCAGCTGCATCCTCTGCACCTCATCTCAGGGGGCCAGAAGACACATGGATTATCAGGCCCCAAACAGAGCTAAAGCCTCATGTATAGGGAGTGGTGAAAGAGACCATCTGCTTGTAAGAGCATGCTTTTTGTCATTAGTATAAGCTGCTAAATTTAAGAAAAATATTGTGGTGGAGAAATAGAAATTCACTAGAAATATATATTTTAAAGTTTTTATTTAAATTCCAGTTAGTTAACATACAGTGTTCTATAGTTTCAGGTGGAAAATTTAGTGATCTGACACTTCCATACAACACCCGGCTCTCATCATAAGTGTAATTCTTAATCCCTATCATCTATTTTTGCCCACCCACCTCCCTTCTGGTAACCATCAGTTGTTCTCTACAGTTAAGAGTCTGTTTCCTGGTTGGCCACTAGTTCTTGACACTAACACTATGCCCCTCCTCCTCCCAAATGTACACTTAGGAAGGTGCAGGATGCTTTAGAAAGTGCAAGGATGGAACTTGGGCCCCTCCTCTGGTCTGAACAGTACTTGCATACAGGGCAAGTTGCAAGTAATAGCAACATCAACATTGAGCCACGACAACCTGCATCAATTACTGATTGTCTACTTGGAGTCAGGGACTGTGTTATGTGTTTTACAGGCATTATTTCACTTAAGTTGATCCCATGATACAGATGAGGACATGAAAGAAAAACTGTTAGGCTATGTATACAGTGTCATACAACTAGAAAATCCCAGAGTTAGAATTTTCCCCTACATCTGTCTCTGAACTCGAACATGCATTAAATGTTCCTTCTTTTTATCTGATCCCAAAAGATCTTTAAAGGACCTAGATCTTTTTGAAACAACCCAAATCAATCCTTAGTACTACTGGATAACCATACAGTCCCCAACGCCCTCTAAGAATGAATAAAATGGACAAAATCACAGAAAATAAGAAAAGGTTCCATCATTCAAATACAAGTTTCAACTTTAGTACTTAATAGAGAATATTCTCCTCAGATACCAAGCCTTATCCTTCCCACAAAACAAAACAAAACAAAACAAAAAGCAGAATAGCATGTAGGAAATCTCCCTTTGAGAGACCACTGCATAATGAAAATGCAACTATTGTTAGATGAAAATACAATTATAGTTGACCCTTGAAAAACATGGGTTTGAATTTCATGGGTCCACTTGTACATGGATTTTTTTCAATAAATATATTGGAAGAAAATTTAGAGGTTTGTAACACCCTGAAAAAACTCGTGGAAGGAACTGCATGGCTTAGAGGTCCAAAAAAAAACAAGGAAAGTTAGGTAATATTATAAGAATACAGCATATAATACATATGATATACAAGAGATATGTTAATCAAATGTTTATTTTATTGGTAAGGCTTCTGGTCAACAGTAAGCTATTAGTAGTTAGGTTTTTTGGGGAGTAAAAAGTTGTATGAGAATTTCTGGGGTGCCTGGGTAGTTCAGTCAGTTAAGTGTCTGACTCTTGATTTTGGCTCGGATCATGATCTCATGGTTGGTGAGTTTGAGCCCCGAGTCCAGCTCTGCGCTGACACACGGAGCCTGCTTGGGATTCTCTGCCTCTCTCTCTCTCTGCCCTTCCCCACTCACTTTCTATCTCTCTTTCTCTCAAAATAAGTAAATAAACTTAAAAAAAAAGTTGGATGCAAATTTTCATTGTGCAAGGTTTGGTGTCCCTAACCCCTGCATTGTTCAAAGGTCAACTGCAATTTATTTGAAAATGTATTGTAGACCATGAATACTAGAGGAGTTACAAGAACAAAACAAAACCAATGAATTAGAAGACAAATTACTGGAATTCTTCCAGGACTAAGGGGAAAAGGTGATGATGATGAGGAGACAGGTGGAATTTCCGTGGGGTGCACATAGGTGATTATGACTGTAATAATTGAGTATTGGTGGAATATATCCCCTGAGCTGAATAAAGACATCAATGTTGAGATCAAAAGGCATCACCAAGGATCAAGCAAAATCAATCAAAAGAGATCCACCTGAGGATATATTTTAATGCAACATCTGGATCAAGCTAGGGGAAGGTTGCCCACAAAGGGCAGATGTAGCGGGATACTAAAGTGCGCCTAGGTGGGTCCTGATGCCTGCTTGGGAAGCGTCTGCAACTGTTAGAATTGTGTAGCCCTCTTATTAAAGATTTGGGGCCCTGCCCTATACCTACTGAAGCAGATTTTCCAAGGGTGGGGTGCAGGGATCTCTTTTCCTAACAAACTTTCCAGGAGATTCAGAAGTGTAGCTGGGCTTGGGAGCCATGACTGGCTGGATGCCATCAGGGAGAGAGCACATAAAATTGGCCATCTGCACAACCAATACCCGCTAACCAAAGCTTTCTTATACACTAATAAAAACCAGTTAGTGAATAAAATGGGAAACAAGGCCCATTCAGGAGAGAATATCCCAGAAATGATCTCAGCCAGAAATGTTTAAAATCTGTGTGTTACAAAATAAGTGCATAGCAAGTTTCAGGTTGGGAAAATTTAAACTTGTTTTTCAGATGTGATGAACAGAAGATTAACCATGTTCAATGTAGGTATACAGTAATGACAAAGTGCTCAGGAATTCATGACCATAGTGTTATTAATCCCTTCTTTGTCTTTATGCTAAGATGTTTGGCAAGAGGGACAAGGGACAGACATATTTCAAACCTGGAGTAGAAGGAAGCTTTGAATCCCTGACTGAGCCAGTAGGGCCCATGAGACAAGCACTGGACAGAAATGTCATGGTCCTAAGCTCCTGTCCTGATTCTCCCAATAGCCAGGGACCTTGGGGGAATAAATCTAGCTATCTATCACTTGCTGTTGTGTTTTTTAATAGTGCATAATTTTTCTGATTAACACACCAATAAAAACTCAAACTAAAACAAACAAAACACTCCTGAAAAATATAGAATGTCACTGCATGCTCGCTCTTTGTGTTCAATGTTGTGTGTGTTTTCTCAATCATTCTTGCAGTCCTGGGTGTGGCTCCTGTAGGAGCATGCAGTGACACTCCTTGACAGCTGTCCTTTACACTTGACTGTGAGCCTCTGCATGTCAATAATCTGCTGCAACAGGGTTTGTAGTTCCTCGTGCCTGGTCGTTGTCTTTTATGCAACTGCTTTTATATTTTTGGATATTTTGACTGTGTTCATTTTTTTTCACTATTAAAAATGACTTTGCAATAAATGTTCTTGGACTTAGAAAATTGTTGCTTTTCCAATTTTTTCCTTCTATGAGAAGTACCTAGAAGTTGAATTGCTGTTACAGGGTAAGCTTACTTTTTAATAATATACTAATAAATATATGCTACGTGATGACAAAGATGGATGGACAGGCCTGCTCACCTCTGCCTCTTCACCTACAGAATGAGGTTCCATGACATGAGTCTCTTGTTCAGAACTTCTCATGGTCACTCATTGACCAGCATGTAAGTAGTACTGTGGTCCTCACTGGCCTATGCCCTGCCTACCCAAAGTTGACATTCAAGGCTCCTGACCTGTGGAAAAGCTCATTCTGATGGGGAGATGGACAAGGAAAGAGAAAAACTCCTATGACCAGGGAGAATTCTGTGGCTTAGGAGCCTGCAAACTACTTAAATTCTGAATAATCCTTGAAGGCAAGTGTAACTTTCCAAGGACACTCTCTGAAAGTGGACCTGTCCCAACTAGAGGCTCACTACGAGGGAATGGGTCAGGCAGGGTGTTCAACATCTGTCTTGTCCAGAGTGTGGGCAACATTGCATTGGGGAGGGAGAAATGCATCCCTCTTACGTGTCTCCATGAACAAGTCCTAAGCAGCTTGCAGGTCTCTCTGAGCTTCCCCACCCCAGCCTGGTTACTGTGCTGGAGGCCAGCTAGAACTGCTTTGTTACAAGGACTGTGGTTGTCTCTCCAGGACCTCAATACTCATGGTCAAATCCCTCGGGGAAGCTGTAGGAGCCTGGCTGCCCCAGCGTACCAACCTATAGCTCCCTCCTGCCTCTCCAAGTACCCTATCTTACACTACCAGCCAACACCTCAAGCATAGGTCAACCCAGGGGGAAGTGGGGTGAACCCACAGACTTACACCCCCCAACCTGGGGCAGTGAGGCAGACATTCTTTCTGCCTTGTGCCAGGTGAGGTCAACCCCCCTCCCCCGAGTAAGGGCAGCAGAGATTCTCTGTTAGTCAGCAGGGGTAAAGGGATGTTTCCCAAGAGGCTTTGAGGTGAGGCAGATTGCCAGTGACCTTGAACCCCACCTTCTCAGGGCAGAGCTTCTCTGGAGGTGTTACCATCAGGGGCCCTTGATGGGGAGATATGGAATGCTTAGCACACCTAAGAGAGCAGAGGATGAAGTATATGCTTCCTAAGCGTGTGTGACACTAAGGGGAGGGGAGGGGGCAAGGCCATGCAGGCAGGTGGAGAGTGTAATGTAGGAGCTGTGCAGAGAGAGTACAGTAAAATGCCAGAGGAAAAGAAAGGGGGCACGGAGTTGAGCTGACCTGGATGGAGATGTCAGGACATGGGGAAGGGAGAGGGGTATACATGCATCATATTCCCTGAGATCCCACAGGGTTAAGGGAGTATCTGACAGAGAAGGATGAGGCCCAGGGCTGGTGAGGATTTCTCCAGAGAGCAGTGTTAACCACAGTACAGGGACCCTAGAGCCTGCCCCTTGGGTCTGCTGTGGCAGGGTTGGCAGGGTGGCTGGGACATTTTTACAAAAGTTTGACAGAGCCAGACAGGAGGATGCCCCTGTTCTCCAGCTATGGTCTCTTAGGCACAACTCATGCTCATCTTTCTCCTCATCTTATAACCTCCTAAAACACAGAAGCATCTGTCTTCATCTGGAAGATGCCAGAATGTTTTACACAATTTTCCATCCCAGTTCCCATGACTCTCAGACCCTCGAGAGGCCCTGGCTTCTGCAGCCTGTTTGTATTCTATGGTCTGATGATATAGGGACTCTCCCTCCACCCCCTGCAGGTCCTGGGGGGGGCACATCTAAGGCAATCAGTTTACAAATATGCTCAGCCTTGTTAGCTGAGACATCTTTTCTCCAAAGGAGCTCTTAGCAGGGGTTCCCAAGATAAAGTTGCTCCTGTCTGCCACAGATTTCCCCAGGTGGGCAGCAGGGGAGCCAGCACATGTACCAGGAAAAATGCTCCTGTGAAGTCTTTAGAATGCCTTTTCATAAGCCTTCAGAATGTTAATACTCCAGCACCAAAGAGAGAAAATCTGGCAACCCCAAATTTCCCATTGCCATCTTAGCATTTCCATTCCTACTGTGGCAGTGAGGCAGAGCAATGAACCTGGCACTGGGGACTTGAGCCAGACACATGGCACAGCCGACACACCTGTGTCAGCGCACTCACACCTGGACAGGTGTCGGCAGCATCACCCTCAGGGCCCACTCTTCCCTGTAGAATTCTCCATCCCTTATGACACGGAAAGTGGGGCTCATAGGCACAGCCTCTTCTCAATAGCTGTGATAAACTATTTCCCTTGAGCGTGTGGGTGGCCCAGCCCACACATTCCACAGGGAAATTCTGTTCACCAATGAGTCCATTGAGATAGGAGTGACGATTTATGTGAATGTGTGCAGGTCGAGGGCGCTCAGGGCATAGCTGAGGTCAGCAACTCAACCCAAGCCCCTGGCCTGTCAGACTCTTGAGGCTCTGGGGCCAGCGAGCTCCTCCTCTGCTCTTGTCAGACCGTATCTCTCCTCTCCAAAAATATACATTCATGTCTTTGTTCCTGCCCTTCCAGCTGCCTTCTTCATTCAGTCACTAAAAAAATACTAACTGAATGTCAAAAAGTTTTGACCATGTTCTACACACTGTGGGAATTCAGCAGAGAGAAAAATAGACAAAAATTTCTGCCATCATGGGGCATATTTTCTATCGGGTAAGGTAAGAGATAATAACAAAGATAAACAAGTAGGAGATATTATGTTTTATCATGGTAAGTCCCAAGGAGAAAATTCCAGTAGGGAACTAGAAGAGGGGCTTTGCACTGTTCTCTTTCCCCCTTATTCCTCCCCAAGCCAACCCACCCTTCAAAGCCAGGCCACTCCCTTCCTCTCCCCACAGCTGTTGAGGACCCCTCTGAAGGCTTTTTCTGAACCAGTTCTTCAGGGTTTCACATCCACCCAGTTAGTGCCAGGAGGTGTTAAACTTCTCAAGGACTGTGACCTGCATTGATTATGTGTGCCCACAAAGAATCCAACAGTGTGTGCCTCATGGACACAGCAGCTTACAACTGGCTATGTGACAGCCAGTGTGAATCTGGGTACGCATCCTGGGGCTCTGGCCCAGGGAGGCTGTGTGGGTGTTTCATTCCATGAATGGCCAGAACCTGGAAAAAGAATGCTAAAAGAGGAATTTGCTATTAGGCAATGCACTTGGACATGCTTTCTGATATAATTGACCCTTGCTCTGATGGAATTGGGACTACCTACATTTTTAGAAACTCATAGAGTTTAAGAGAGACGAGCCCAGGACTGCAAAACTATTGAGCAGAAATTGGAGATTTGAAGTCCAGCCTGTCTGATCTCATTCTTTAGGTCTAGAGAAATGAAGGTAGTCAGCTTTGAAAGCAAATTACGTATGTGCCTATTCTGTCTGGATCCAACCCTGTTCTAGCAGAATTTGAATGAATTTTATGTATTAGAACCAGTGACATCACTGTATGACTTATAATAGGGCTAATAAATGAACAACAACAGCATCAAAGAAAACATGAGAAGAGAGACGGGCAGGATCATGCTGAAGATGGCTGGATGTATTGAGATCTGTGTTGAGCTCCACTTGTACTGAGACAGGGAGCTGCCAGGAGAAAGGCAATTAGATAGGCAGTTAGATGCATGTTTCCTCACCCTGGATCCAGTGCAGAATTGGACCTGTTAAGGACACTTGGGAAGAGGTTCTCCTTTCAACCCTCTGTTACAGGCTGAAATGACAGGAGGGCTGGGTGGCTCCCAGTACTGGAAAGAGTGAAGAAAGCCTTCTGATTTACACTGTGGGGTGTGGTGAGAACACTATGAGTGTGAACAACTACAGTCTTTCTGAAAAAACATTTTGGTGGCACATATGAAGAGTTTTAAAAAGCTCCTATCTTTTGCCTCAGCAATTACTTTAATAGAAATTACCCTTAAACTCTTAATAGGAATCTGGGGAATGGCATCACATAAAGGTATTTCTTGAATCAGTATGCAGAATGGGGGGAAATGGAAGCAAGCTAACAGTCCATTGTCCAGAGGATGGTGAGACACAACCATGAGCAGCATATTACTAAGACATGAACATTATCTGTTCAAAGAGTTTTTAATCACTTGGGTAAATCCCTAGCAGTGCTATTGCTGGGTCGTAGGGTAGTTCTATTGTTAATTTTTTGAGGAATCTCCACATTGTTTTCCAGAGCGGCTACACCACTTTACATTCCCACCAACAGTGTAAGAAGGTGCCCGTTTCTCCGCATCCTCGCCAGCATCTATAGTCTCTTGACTTTTTCAGTTTAGCCACTCTGACTGGTGTGAGGTGATATCTCAGTGTGGTTTTGATTTGTATTTCCCTGATGATGAGTGATGCTGAGCATCTTTTCATGTGTCTGTTGG
>CM053578.1:1710508-1733742 GCA_028646485.1 Cryptoprocta ferox | reverse complement strand
TGCTGTCCAGTTCTCCCAGCACCACCTATTAAAGAGGCTTTTTTCCATTGGATACTCTTTCCTGCTTTGTCAAAGATTAATTGGCCATACATTTGTGGGTCCAGTTCTGGGTTCTTTATTCTATTCCATTGGTCTATGTGTCTATTTTTGTGCCAATACCATACTGTCTTGATGATTACAGCTTTGTAGTAGACCAATGTTTACAGCGGCACTTTCAACAATAGCCAAATCACGGAAAGAGCCTAAATGTCCATCAGGTGATGAATGGATCAAGAAGATGTGATTTATATATACAATGGAATACTTCATGGCAATGAGAAAGAATGAAATCTGGCCATTCCTAGCAATGTGGAGGGAACTTGAGGGTGTCATGCTAAGTGAAATAAGTCAGGCAGAGAAGGACAGATACCATGTGTTTTCACTCAAGTCTAACAGGAGAAACTTAACAGAGGACCAGGGGGAGAGGAAGGGGGGAAAAAGAGTTAGGGAGAGGGAGGAAGGCAAATCATGAGAGACTCTTGAATACTGAAAACAAACTGAGGGCTGAAGGGGGAGGGGAGAAGCAGAAGGGGGTAATGGTCATGGAGGAGGGCACTTGTGGGGAAGAGCACTGGGTGTTATATGGAAACCAACTTGACAATAAACCATAAATAAAAAAAATAAAAGTAATTATGAATATAAAAAAGAGTTTTTAATCATGGGGGGATATTTACAATATATTGTGAAGCACAATATCTTTCTTTAGCAAATATCATAATTGTAATTCTATCTTATTAATTATGTCCACAATCATGTTTCTCAGCATGCATTAGAATGAAAGCCTGAGAGGATGGCAATCAAGTTTGTTGTGCTCATTCACTAACCCACAAGGCCAAGAAGAGTGCTTTGTACATGGCAGCCATATATACTGAATCATAAGGAATCATGCAATATGTACTCTTTATGCCTAGCTTCTTGCACTTAGCATGTTTTCTTGATTCCTCCATGTTATGGCTGTTGTCCGCACTTCACTTATCATTGCTGGATAATATTTCCTTGTGTGGATATACCATTTTGTTTATCCATTCATCACTAGCTAGACATTTTGGTTGTTTCCACTCTTTGGAAACTATGAATAATGCTGCTATGAACATTTGTATACAAGTTTTTGTGTGGACTTACATTTTTATTTCTCTCGTACATATATCTAGGAATGGAATTGCTGAATCATATGATAAATCTGCATTTAACAATTTGAGGAACTGCCAAAATATTTTCCAAAGCTGCTTCATCATTCTACATTCCCACCAGCACTGTGTAAGAATTGCAATTTTTCTGCATCCTCACCAACACTTTCTGTTGTCTTTTATTTTAGCTACTTAGTGGGTATGAAGTGGTATCTCAGTGTGGTTTTGACTTACATTTTCATAATAAATAATAATATTGAACATCATTTCATGTGATTATTGGCTATTTGTGTTTCTTTTTTAAAAATGTTTATTTATTTATATTTTTGAGAGACAGAGAGAGAGAGAGAGAGAGAGAGAGAGAGAGAGAGAGAGTGTGTGTGTGTGTGTGTGTGTATGCAAGCAGGAGAGGGGCAGAGAAAGCAAGAGAGAGTGGTACCGTTAGTGAAGAGCCCAAAGTGGGGCTCAATCTCATAAACCATGAGATGGTGACTTGAGCCAAAATCGAGTCAGATGCTTAACCAACTGAGCCACCCAGAGGCCCCATGGCCCTTTGTGTGTCTTCTTTAGTGAACTATCTACTCAATTCTTTTTCCTTTTTAAATTGAATTATTTATCTTTTCATTGTTGAGTTATAAGGGTTCTCTACATATTCCACACACAAATTTCTTATGTCTCATAAGAATATTCTATATTTGAGAATATTTTTCCCATTTTATGGCCTATCTTTTCCCTTTCCTGATGATATTCTTTGAAGCTTAAAAATTTTAAATTTTGAGGAAGTCCAACTTATTTGTGTTTCTTTTTTTGCTTGTTCTATTGATATTTTATCTAAGTAATGATTGCCTAAGCTATGGTAACCAAGAATTACTCCTACATTTCTTTCTAAGGAGTTTTATAGTTTAGCTCTTACCTTTAGGTCTATGATCCATGTTTTGGTTAATTTTTGTATTTGGTGTAAGGATATCCAATTGTCTCAGCACCATTTGTTGAAGAGAATGTTCATTCCCCACTTAATGGCTTTGGCACCCTTGGCAAAATTAACTGACTGTGAATATGATGGTTTATTTCTGGACTTTTAACTTTATTCCATTAACACCTATGTTCTTCCTCATTACAGTACCACACTGACCTAATTATTGCAGCTCTGCAGTAAGTTTTGAAATCAGGAAACATGAGTTATCCAGCTATATTCTTCCTCAAGATTGTTTTGGCTAATCTGGGTTCCTTCTATTTCCCCATGAATTTTAGGATCAGCTTGTCAATTCTTTCAGAAAAACAAGGTGAGAGTTTGAGAGGAAGGGCATTGCATCTATAGTTAACTTTGAAGCATACTACCATCTCAACAATATTAAGTATTCTAATCCATGAATGTAGGATGTCTTTCCATTATTTTAGATTTTCTTTAATTCCTTTCAACAATATTTTGTAGTTTTAATGGCAAGACTTCCACTTTTGTTAACTTTCTTAAAGTATTTATTGTCTTGTAGTCATTGTAAGTATAATTTCCCTAAAACTCTGTGATAAATATTTTTATTACATCAGTTTGAACCATATAAAATTGCCATTGTTGAAGATTAAGAAATGGTGGATTATTGGTAATTTCATATGATCTAATCTAATACATTCCCTTTACCGACCCTCGTCTTGTCTCTTACATAAGTCAGGATGGTCCATGTAGGTTGCCTGAAGCCCACATCATGAAGCCCACAAGGCCTCCAGCCTGGCTATTCTGGCTATAGAATAATTCATCTCTCCTTGTCCCAGCACATAACTGGGTGGTAGTCCTTCCGCCACTGGCTGTGACCTCAGAATTACGTATGATTGTGAAGGGTCCAGAAGATTGTATTTATCTCTGTTAGATTTTCAAACCACGTCTGGGGTGGTTTATGCTGATTTGTTCCATCTGGACTCAATTGAAGACTGAAGGGACCAGAATTGCTGCTTCTGACAAGAATATAGCTCCACAGAGGGTCTGGCATGTAGTAAGGGCTCAAAAAATATTTGTCAAATATTTCTGATCAGTGAATTAAACGCCTCAGGGAAAGAATCTCAGGTGAGATGTCCTTTTTATACACTACTGAAATATCTGTAAATTAGCAATACAGAAACCACAGACCACCATCTGGCAATATGTACCTGTGGCCTTAAAGTGTTAAGCTTCTATCCATTCATCACAGCTCTGAAGAGTTAATCTGAAAAGAGGACAAAATTTTAACAATATGCATGTGTCTTGGGGTGCTGTTTGTAATAGTGAAAATAGGGAACAAAGCATATGCACATTAACAGGTGAACAGCCAAAGAAATGAGGGTGCATCCATGTTTGATGGAACATATTGCAACCTACATGGTTACTACTAGCTATTTGATAAGATGGGAAAATCCTTATGTAATGTTTAATGAAAAAAACAGAATGGAATAGTATGTGAAGAAGTAAGTAGCCTTATTATAAGGTAAAAAGGAAATCTTAACATTTTTGAGACATAAGAGACTGGCAAGTATTTGTTAAAGATCAACAGTACCAGTGACCTGGCATTGGGATTGTGGGTGATGCTCTTTCCCCTAACGTGAGATTTGCTGGTTCTCTAAATGACCACAATGAGGGTGAAAGCTCACTTACTGGGGAAGGACATGGACTTTGTTGGTGTTTCTCCACTGACCATCCTCTTGTTCCACATTTGCCTACCTTGCCAGACCTTCTGTTTACTCGATCTTGAGTCCCTGAGGCCCAGAGAGTGGGCTCTGGACTCTCCTTGGGCCTCAGCCCCCTTTGCTCAGGTGGAGGTTGTGGCATGACCTCCCTACCCAGGTGCTTGGCTATGGCTGGCGCATCTGGCTCCCACCCACATCTGCACTGACCCCAGGCCCAGGCCATCCATGTCCAGAGTTTTCCCTGGATCTGACCAACTTTTGAATAATACCATGCTCCAAGTCTTTCACTCCACAGTGCTGCCCAAGCAAATTTCAGTCAATCTGATTCCACACCTCTGCCCTGCACCGATGGGGAGGGATGTAGCAGGAGTGCTCCGGCAGAGATAAGGCATTGAGAGGGAATTGCTGATTTAAGGAGAAAATGGATGAGTTCATATGGAAAATGTTGAGCTTAGTATGGTTTTGAAACAGAAAAAAATGTTTTGTCATCAGATTTTAATGGCATAAATAGAATGTAGCCACATGGAATAATGGAGAAAGCATGGTCTTGCCAAATATATGACCTAAGTCAAATTAATGAGGTGATCTAAGATCCAATTTCCTCATCTTTAAATGGTGGTAATAATTCCTAACATGCAGTTTCTGTAATGAATAGAAATAGCATTATGATGAGATATAAGCCAGTGGTCATTGGGATGAACTGGTGGTTGTCCCTCAGGCAGGCTCACAGGGCCTCTGGTAACTCCTGTGCCAATACCCAAGCCCCCAAGTTTATGGGCACCCAAGAATGGGACATTCTCGTAACTCCTACTGCAAAGCTCAAAGGCTTTCAAATCAGTTAGGTGATTCCTGCTCCCTCCGAACTTCCCAGCAAATAGAACACATGTCTCAGTTTGCCTGTCTTAGCTCATACCTGTTGATATGGTCACCCTATAAATATGCACGGCAGCAGAGATCAGGGTCCCCTTGTGGGTCATGGCTGATGAGGAATCCAGCCATACCTGCAACAAGCAAAGCTCACTTTAGGGTGGACAGTGTCTGGGTGCCGCCTGCACTCTGGGATTGTGCTTCTGCTCTAACTGCAGTGTGGTTTGTCTGTATGTCTCACTTTGCCCTTGAACAATGGGCACGAAGAGCAGGATCAAGTCTACGTTGAGGTGGGAAAAAGCCTCTCTGGGTGTTTTGATTGAGTGGAGATGGTGAGAGGTGCAGTGGTGGTTGGGGGTGATATTCACAGTCAGCTGTGGGTCTAGAGGTGAGTCTTCCACAAAGGGAAATCTGGCTCATCTGAATGTTTTAAACTCCATGTTGAGGAGTGGCCTGGGCCTCTGGTGGCCTGTGCAGTATGAGGCAGCCTTGCTGGGCCTGTGAGGCTGGCACATGTCCTGTCACAGGAGGGAGAGGCCACAGCAGGCTCAGGTCTGCACTGCAGACAGAAAGAAGTGGGGAAAAAGAAGGAATCTGTCATTCTGGACACCTTGATGGGGTTCATTCAGGCAGAACCATTTATAGTTCTTAGAAAAGAGGTAGAAGAAATTGAGAGGCTACCCAATCTTCAATCGTAGAAGGGATGTAGGGAAGGTGTTGAGCCTGCAGAGGCAGAGACCTGAACAGGGTGCAGAGAAAAGACCAACCTGGGAGCCAATAAAGAAGCTGCAGGTAGAGCAGCTGTGGGAAAGGGAGGCAGGGACAGACCAGACTGAGGGGCCCTGCAGAGGATGCTTCTGTAGAGGGTTTGCCTCTGGTCCCTGTCGTGGACCTAACAAAAGGACTGACGGGACAGGAATAAAGAGTGTGCCCATTGAGTCAGGGACACATGGAAGTGGAATTTTGGCAAGAACCCCTACAGGCCTGGCACATATTGTGAAGGTGCTAGATCATCCCTACCTGGGCACCTCCTGTCAGGCTCATGTTGGGGAGTTTCTGCTTAAGTATGCAGCCTGTGTTGTCTAGGTTGTCCTCACCCCCTGTTTGACATAAACGTTCAGCCCCTGATGGGTACAGCGAAAGAACTCAGTTATGGTTCTGGGTTCACGGGGGGCTGAGTCATTGGAACAGGGGACGATAGGGCTGAGTGAATGAGTAAATGTCCCATCCCTCTCCTCATGAGGAGTGTCAGTCTAGTCATGCTCTTGCTTAAAAGATGATCCTTTCCAGCCCAGACCAGAGCACCTGAGGTCTTGACTTGCCCCAGGGAAGTGATTCTTCTGACAGAGCAGGGTGTTTGCAAATGCAGTGTCTTCCCAGGTGTCTTGGCACATTGTTAAGCACATTAGAAGATCATGGGCTGATGCCCCACCTCCTCCAGGTGGCTTTCTGGGTTTATGGGTCCATTCAAGGTATTGGCATCCCCTAGGTCTGTGAACCATAAGTGGGGACCTCCCCCTCTCTCTGCAGCCCACCTGTCTAACCTATCCATTCCACATACCAGCAGGTACTGCTTGGTTTGGGTCCTTGCCATAGAGCACCTCCAGCCCCTATGGGCACTTAGTTGAAGATTCAGGCAGGGCTTGAGGGATCAGCTCCCAGCTCCTTAGTGTGGGGAACAAGCCCTTTGTCTTGTGCTCAGGGCTCTAGCTCTAGCTCAGGGCTGTGGCCCTGCACAGTGAGGTTCCACATATGTTTTCTGTGTGCACCAACGGGTGAGTTGGTTGGCTTCCTGTGGTATCTGTAGGCATCAGTAAATGCACGTCTCTTTATGTAAACACTCATTGCCTTTGGTTTGCCTTCCTGCCAAGCATCTCTCCTAATTAGGTTAATTGGGATTGCACCTCTGTGGCTGCTGACCGGGCCTCACTCCTGCAGAGCCAGCTCCAGTCTCCACAGACTTGGGAGGGGATACTTGCTAACAGACTCTGGAAGGAAACAAATCCAGTTCCCAACGCTGCTTTGGAACAGCCCGTGTTCCTGCTGAGCTGGCACAGGCAGGACAGCTGTGAAGAAGATACACCCACACTCCCATCCTGATACCTGAGAGCTATGGGAACACAGGGGTGTGGTCCTTATCTAGGTCTGTCCCATGGGAATGGCCAGGAAGGCTTCCTGGAGGAAGGGAGGTCTAAGTGTCATGTCTTGAATGAACAAAGTGCCCTAAGTAATCAAAAAAAAAAAAAAAGGCGGGGGAATAAAAAAGAGCTTTGTGATCAGTTATCAAGATGCGCTCTGCAATGTAAGGGCGTTCACTGTGGTGGGGCCACGCTGGCCACCACAGCGGAGGAAAGAGTCTTCAGGAGCATGGACATCTGGTCTTGGTGCTGTTGCCCTGAAATGTCCTGAGGGGCACCTATGTGTTGCACTTACATTTCCCAGGCCACTATGCACAACATGAGTGTGCAGCAAAAGCCACGGGAGGGACAGGAAGTCATGTTCTGACTCAGGTCTGGGTCCACACTTCTCTAAGGATGAACCTTGTAGTTATATGGCACATTTTATGCTGTTTAAAATAATTTGTTTATTAAACTAGTGATATTTCATGTGGCAGGAAGTCTGACAATATAGACAATAAGAGAATATAAAACACCTATCATCTGAAATCCCCAAATCACTGATGTAAACAGTATGTATGAGTTGGAGATGAAAAATAACAATTCATTGTGGCTTTAATTTTTATTCCCTTAACAATTAGGGAGTTGAAGCTTTTTTATTGTTTTCCATTTCATATTTACATTTGCTCTTTTATAAACTAACCATTTGCTTCTTGTCTTTTGTTTTGGTTTTGATTTGAGAAAACTCTGTACATTGGAAGATGTGAACAATTTGATGAACATAGCAAATATATCCCTAAATGATGCTTGTCTTTTAACTTTATGATTTTGTGTTTTTACTACTCAGAAATGTTTACTCTCAATACAGCTGGATCTATCATTCTTTACCTTTATGGTTTTGTCTTTGGTTTTGTGTTTAAAAACATATCCCCCACTCCAATTTATATAAATAGCCATTTAGGTATCTATCAGGTAGTTCCATGGCTTTACTTTTACATTTAATTACTTAGTTTCTCTGTAATTTGTTCAGTGCATGGCACAAGGGCGAGATCTAACCTAATTCATTTCCCCAAATGATCAGTTCCTCATTTATTTGAAATGCCACTATTCTCATGTACTAATTAGTCTTATATATACTTGAATTATTTTCATAATTTGCATTCTCTTCTAATGATTTGAATTTCCCCTCTGTCAACACCAAAATTTGTTAACTATTTTAGTTTCTCGTTGTGTTTTAATATCTTGTAATACTTGTTTCTCCTTAATATTCCACTCCTTAAAATTTTTTCTCTCTTCTTTGCTCTTAGATGAAATTTTTGTTGAATTCTAAAACTTCTCATTGCTGATTTTCTATCTCCTTTCCATTCTTTTCTCTTGACCCAATAAGATATAAGTGATATTTTCCTTACAGGGGCTCTAAGAGAAAAGTGTTTTCCTGATAAAAAGGAACTCACTCATCTGGTATGCATCATTTCCCCTTTTATCTTGCCTAGAACGTAGCTGAGATGTCTGGAGCAATGGCAGCTACCTTGTGCAGTTGACATAACAGAATAGGTACAAAAAGATATTGGAAAGACAAAGGAAATAGGGCCCTTTTGCCACTATGCTACTGCCATACAAGTACTTGATTCTGTATCTTTGAACTTTCTGTTAAAAAGAAAAAATATATCTATTTTTGGTTAAATTGTTATAGTTGGATTCCCATTACATGCAATCTCAATCCTAGCAGTACAAATTCTCTTTGGACTTCCGCCTGAGTGTTTTACACAAACTGGTTATTTGGAGAGAGTATTGGTATACTGCAATATTAAGACATTCTATCCAGGCTCATCATATGTGCTGTAGGATTTAAATTCGGTCAGGTATGGTCACCATTATACCGCAGTGTTGCTCAGGCCCTACACATTAGGAACCCCGTTCCTATCCTCTCCACCTACCTAGGTTCTGACCATGGACATATTTCTGAAGCATGACCTCCAACATTCTCCACAGTTAGTACTCTCTTTTCTACGTTTTCGTGGTGTGGTTCCACTCGACCTGGTGGTCAACCATGGCTGGGGCAGGGAAGGGAGTGTCTTTAAGAAACAGCAGACCCAAAGGTTCCGGTTCAAGATGGTGACATAGGAAGATCTTGAACTCATCTCCTCCCATGGATACACTGAATCTACAGCTATACATGAATTAATTGCCTCTAGGGGGAAAAAAAAACTAAACCAAAACCTGACAAACCACCCCCTTCATATTGGGCAAATAAGAGGGAAACCACATGGAAACAGGTAGGGAAGACCGAAACCATACAATCATTGTAAGGGTAATTTGAAATAGGAACAAAACCAAATACAAAACAAAACAAAACAAAAAAACAAGCTCATTGATACAAAGAACATATGGTGGGGGGGGGGTTGAGAGGAGACTAAAGTGATGAAAGGGGTCAAAAAATATGAACTTCTAGTTATGAAATAAGCCACAGGGATTTAAAGGGCAGCATGGTATCTACGGCTAGCAACACTGCATTACATATTTGTAAGTTGCTAAGAGAGAACATCTTGAAAGTGCGAATCACAAGAAAACAAATCTGTAACTATGTATGTTGATGGATGTTAACTAGATTTGTTGTGGTGATCATTTGCAATGTATAAAATATTGATTTATTTGTTGTAAACTTGAGGCTAATACAATGCTGTATGTCGGTTATATCTTAATATAAAACAAACAAAAAAATCCCAAAGTTAAAAACACCCCACAAAACAGAAAAGAAAAAAAAAAAGGAAAATAGACTCAATAAGCTTAACAGAGTAAAAGTCTCATGATTTGAAAGCACTCCTTAAATAGAGGGAAAAGGGACGGACACTTTTCTGAGTAGCTGGTGTGTTCCAGGCTCTGTGGTTTACTTAGGGCCAGTCACCGAGACTGCTTCCTGTCCTTCCTTCTAGACCCTTGACAGAGCTCCATTCCCCACCCTGCTGCTGCCTCGGGCTGAGCTGGGACTTTGCTGGGACCCACGAGGAGAGTAAGAGAGAAGGCCAGAGGCCTCTGCCCCTTGGCAATCCTTTTCCCCTCTGTCTGCAGCTGTCACTCTTGCCGGCGACGGCTGCTCTGTCTGCTTTGGGTTTGGGGGTGGACAGTCCGTGTCGAGTCCCAGCTGACACAGGACAGGCGGTGTGAGAGAGTGTGTGGCCTGTCACCACCTTGTAGCACAGCCTGTCTTGCCTGACATAGATTTAACAATTCCATTCCATCCACGACGAACCCAGGGCTCAGGGAGGTGAAGCGATGTGCACGTTGTCATCTACGAAGGAACGCCTGCCTCTATCTTGGGCGGCCTGACTGGAAGGTCACGCTGGCTCCGTTCAAGCCATCTGCTCCTGGCTCACCCTTTGATCCTCTTTAGAGTTTTACTGCACTTCCATCCTGTCTTCCAAATTAGGTATAGATGTCCTGCCTCTGTTTCTATTGTCCTCGGGGCCACAACACGTGTGTTCTACACAGCAGGAGTAGGGCATGCTCGTTGCATTCATGAAGCCAAGCCAGGGGTGGCAGCCCGCATACCACTCCCCGGCGGGCAGTTCTCAGTTCAGCAAGTCTACACTGAGAACCACTCTGGGCCTGGTGCAGCTAGCTACTGGGGACACGGGGACTCTGTCTTGTGTCCCTCCTGCAGTGCTAGACCCAAAGCTTGGGGCCACACCCAGGGCTGCCCAGGACCGTGCGGCTCCTCTGGCCCAGAGCAGATGCAGGAGAGATGGATTTTCTGTAGGGGCCTCACCTGTGCAGTGTGAGGCAGACTCGAGGGCGTGCCTCCTGCCTGGGCCGATGCTTGCACTGGCTCTGTGTGTTGGCTATGCAGATCCACCTGGCTCACTCCCTGTCACGGGTCCTCACATGACCCCAGCCAGGCCCCTTGCTTGGACTGCAGTGAGGAATATGGATGTTTGGGCCTTACTGGAGGACAGCATCCATCACAGGTATGTGGACGTGGTCCTGGTGGGGAGCCCGGCACGGTGCCAGGTGGAGTGTTGCCAGTCACCCTCAGCGTGGTGTTCACCCAATGTCTGGGGCTCCAGGGCTCTGGGGCTCTAGACAAGCCTTTTATGCACACAAAGTCAAAGTGCTAAGGCCGTTGCTAGTTCTGGACATTATCAATGTGCCTTCGAATTGTTGGGAGTACGTGTTCTACTACCAAAGAGGATCTAAAGAAACAACTCTCTTTGCAGCACCCGTTGGGACATTGGTGAGGAAGTGAGTACTGGGGCACATGGGTACACGGCTGTGAGTGTGTGCAGACGAATGGGTGGATGCACACACACCTCCCTAATCTGGTGAGCACATGCCTTGGCCGTGTGTTTCTGAACATGCGCACAGTGTCCATGCCTGTATCTCGGTCTGTGTACTTGAACACCACGTCCTCTGCAGGCCTCCCAAGAGGCAGGCACATGCTGGCTTTCTAGACGCCGTCCCTCGCTCACTGAACAGATGCGGCGAGGGGGTGGCTACAGGGTCTCTCGCCCTCACGGGCCCCTTCCAAAGTCATGGGGCAGTGTGCTCGCATGGTCATCATGTTCACTAAAAGTTCAGCTGTGTTCACTGAAGCCTTCTCCCTCTTCCTGCTCCAACTTTCCATGTCTCTTAAATCAGGCGTGTGCTCACTTGGATTAAGGGGCACGTCTGCACGTGGCTGACAACCATCCCCATATGGCTGTTATATCTGCCCCTCTAGCTGCAGACATGGCTTCTGGGAATATCCCCACCATGCTCTGTGCCAGGCACCCGGCATCATGACCTCAGGGTTCAGGTCATATGTCTTATGGCCCCAGCCCCAGAAATGTGGGAGTCCTGAAGCAGGGGCCGATTGGAAAACCCTTCCCATCATCAGGTCGGCAGACTTGTAAGGATCATTTCTCATTGTAGAAATAATTATATTTCTACAATTTCTATAATTTCTATAATGTAGTATAAAAGGTTTTCATATTCTTCTTCTTAAAGAAGGTTTGCCAAATTGTGTACACTTCAGACTGGATGAAATTTCGATCTTTGTATAGATGAACAAATGAATAAATTAATAAACAGATAAATATCACACACCCGTGCATGTGGACATCCACACCCTTCTCTAACTTAGCCTTTCTGACCGTCTCACTCTGCTCCAGCTGCCTGATTCCCCAGCTGTGCTGTTTGTACAGTATCTTGTTGCCCGCCATGATGATTCCGTTGATTTGTTCATTTGACAAATATTTCTCAAGTACCAGACTACCTTCTAGGCAGAAGGCTTACAAGGGTATAAGGACTGGAGAGATCTCTTACCTCATGGCATCTACATTCTACGACAGCAGGGACAAGAAACAATAAAGAAGTGAAAAAGTTCATTCAAGGCAGAGAAAAATGCTACAAGGAAAGTCCAGTAGTCAGGGCAGGCCTCCCTGAGCAGTGACATTCAAGCCATTCCCTGGGTGGCAGCCAGGAGACAAGAGGGCCTGATTCGCTCCGAGCATCCTGTGTCAGAGACGACACAGCGGAGGCTGTGGGGGGGCAGACCTGGCATCCTGGAGGGACAGTGAGGCCAGATGGGACCCCAGAGTGCGGAAGTATTCTGTGGAGGCAGGAGGACCCGGGTGGTCTCAGCATGAAGCAGGGGTGCTCATGTTGCACAGGGCAGCAGCCGAAGTTAGGAGGAGGCTGCAGGGTGTTGGGAAGACAGAGCTGGCCTCAAGCAAACTTTGGGAGAGATGAAGAAGAAGACTTGGAGACCCTGGGCTGGAGGCGGGGTGGCTAGGGCCAGCCCGTGGGTTGCAGGTCGTTGCTGAGGGAAAGGGGAATGAAGAGTGATGTGTAGGACTTGGGCTTAAACTAGGGAGTGGATGATGTGCTGACAAACAACGGGGAATAAGCAGAGTTCTGCACACGAGGCTGCTACTGGATGTCCAGAGGAGACAACCAGAAGGAACCCATAGAGGCATCTGGAGGCACGGGAAGTCTGGGCTGAAAGGAGGAGGAGGGTGGAGGAGAAGGAGCAGGGCAGGGATGCATGAGATAGAAGATGTGGTATAGAAATCGTCGGGAGGATTATTCCTGGGTCTTCCAGGGGAAGCACCTGTCTGCAGCCCCGAGGCAGGGCTACTGCTGGGAGAGGCAGTTTGGGGCCCCCCTCCTCCACTGGAGGAGACACATTCCTCCAGACAGTGGCTGGAGGGGCACCTAAGAGCACACGGGTCCCACGGAGCCAGGCTCACAGTCACATGAGTTGTTGGCCTGCAGACATGTGCACCCGCTGGGGCTCTCAGCCTCAGAGCCAACCACCGAGTCCTGACCTTCAGCAGCTGGTCAACTTGTACAGAAACATGCAGCCAAAGATTTTGTTGGAGAGCATTGACATGAGGATTTGCTACAGTGTGGATATGGCTTCTGATTCCTTCAGCGGCCTGCATGAGTGGAAGGGTGGGGAAACTGAGGCGGAGACAAGCTGTCCTTGGAGCTCTGCATGGGGCGGAGGCCAGGCAAGGAGGGGCCCCAGATGTCTCCATTCCTGGGCACGTGCTCCAGACCTCCAGGGCTGCAAGCAGGCTGTTCCTCACGCTGCCTGGGGTGATTAAAATGCATATTGTGATTAAAGCAGGCTTGATGTGAATTTCACAGCTCCTGCCACTTTCTCTTCCTGTCTTCCTTGCTAATCTTTTGTGCTTTCCAATTACACTGCATATGTTCTGCCGCTGAGCGTGAGAATCCATCTTCCTTGGGAGAGCTGCTAATTACCCTCCACGGTGGGGCGGTGCTGTGGATTTTGTCGAGCAGAAGGGGCCAAGGACAGAAACGACCCCAGGCTCCACTGGGACAGATAAGACTGTTGAGTGATCAGTAGTCTCAAGCTTCAATTTTTATGATTGTGCTTTAGTCGGTGCCAGCGTTGGCTCTGCGGAGGCATGCATACAGCTTTCATGAAAAACGAAAGTGTGATGCTGTTCTGGGGAAACGGAACATTTCTGGTGTCTGTGAGAGTTAGGAGCCTGGGAAGACGCTGGGGCAGGCGAGATCCGGATATGCTCTGTGGGTATGCACACGCTCATCTCCACACGATGCACAGAGGCCTGACTGCGTGGACGGAGAGATGTGCAGGCCACAGCCAGCAAATCTGGTGGTGTGTGAAGGGTGGGCTACTAACTGAGCTTTGAACACAAAGCCCTGGGGACTTGGAGAGGGAGAGAATCCACACCGAGAGACGGGGGTCTGATCAGGGAAGAAGAGGAGGAGAGCCCACTGGGATGGTGCTCACTGGTTCATTCATTCTTTCTTTCATGTTCCTGGATGAGCTACTACTACGTGCCAGGAACTCTTCTAGATATTGGGGTGTAGCCATAGACAAGACTGACAACACACACACACACACACACACACACACACACACACCCCTTTATATATTTATACACACCCCACGATGAGTACTATAAATAAAAAAGAAAAATAAAGCAGAGTAAAGGAGATATACAAATGTGTGTGTATGTGGAAAGGGTGGTATTTTTTTTTTTTAACCAGGGAAGGCCACTTTAATAAGGTAAAATTTAGCAGCTGCCAAAAGGAAGCTGGGAAGGCAGCCACAGAGATGCCTGGGATAGAGTGTTCTAGCAGAAAAAACAGCAAGCGTGAAGTCCCTGGGGACAGAGGCGATGTTCGGTGTGTTCCAGGTTGCAGGGGACTGGTGGAGAGTAAGGGGACATGCCATGGGGGATGAGGGTGTTGGGAGTGGGTCATGCCTGAGAAAGCTGCACCCGTAGGGAAGCATAGCCTCTGGCTCCCTTAGGAACTACGGCTCATGCCCTGCCCCTAACATTTCCCTCTCTTTAGGGAAAGGACAGTTGCACTAATTAATCACCTACTATGTGTTATTTGTGTGTCTTCTAGCTCAGTATTACAACTTCCATTTTGCACAGGAGAAAATGGAGGCCCAGGAAGTGTAAATGAGTTGTCTTCCAGCAACGAGAGGGGGAGACCCACGTAACACCTGTACCCCTCTCCCGGCTGCCCACTGGGACCCTTTATTGCACTTATCCAAGGACTTGCTCCTGGGAGAAATGCTCTCTCAGCAGAGATGAGCTTGCTGCTGCTGGCACTCTGCGGAAACGCTATCAGCTCTCCCGGGGAAACTGCCTCTCAGCCTCTTCTCTGGGGTGAGGAAGGGTGCAGTCCATCGAAACTGAATCTCTGGTCTCCGGGATTTTGAGGGAAAGTGAGAAAGTTCTCTGAGCTGTCCCTCGACCCCCTGATGAGCCAGGGAAGATCAGGGCCAGCCTTAGCATGGCCCCAGCATGCCGCGCCCACCTGCAGGGGCAGTGCTCCCTCCCCAGTGGCCCCCACTGTCCTGTGGCTCTCTCTCCTCTTAACCACACTGAAATAATCACCACACCCATTTCCCAAGGGAGGGAGAGGTCCACAAACCCCCAACCCTTGTCAGTCAAACCCTCTCCTAAGTGTTCCAGAAAGAGGAAGGCTTGGCTCTTCTCCGTGTTTAAGCTTTTAGTCCCCCTCTCCCTGCCCCATGCACACTTATCAAAACCCTAACCCTCCTGGATTTACCTTACCCTTGAAAGGCCGTTTCAAGGGGAATGTTCCAGAACTTCTTAGAATTGCACAGGCTGAAACAGTACTCCAGAGACTCTCTTGTGTAGAGCCTTAAGTCACCAGGTAACAAAACACATGCTGTATAAAATGTCTATTGTTCACAATAAATAATGAAGTGTTTGTTTATGTGTCTTTTGGCATTTCCATAAAGAGGAAATGGGGTTGAGTCTGCCAGCTGTTTATCTTCAGTCGGTGGGTGCCTAGAATCCTTCCTGCCTGGGACGGCTGGGGGTTTTCTGTGAAGGCTTGTTCCTGGCCCTGGGTGGAAGTCCTCAGAGACCCTTGAGAAAGTCCAGATTTCATGACATGTGTCCCTCACCACAGACAGTGAGCCAGAGGGGATGGGCCTTTCCTCTCTGTGAGTGTCACCATCTGAGGTTGGGCTCTAGCTGGGGCTGTTCCTTAGGGAGGACACACCTCACTCTGCAGGCACCATGTGGGAGGGGCTCAGCACCCACATCTCAGGCACAGTGCATGGCAGCTGGATTCCAAGGGCCCTAAAACTTAATTCCTGCAGGATAAAGTCCCAAAGACTCCAGGTGTCTGATACCCTCCAGTATCGTGGAGACCCTGGAGAAGCAGGTGGGTTAGATCCCTGCCACCAAGGAGCCTCAGGCTATATGGGAGGCCAGCAGGTACCCACAGTACTCACCAGTGAGCTGCTTCAGGGCCTGGGTCGAGGGAAGTGTGGGGCTGTGGAGCTGTCCAGCCCAGATGCCATGCGTTTCTGGGAGAAGCACCTATAAACCAAGCAAAGTTTTGAATGATGAGTAGAAGTTAGCCAGGAGTAGGGACAGACAGAGGGAAAGCTAGGTGGAAGAGACAGAACATGCACAGGCCAGAGCACAGAGCAGCATGCTGTGGTTGGAAAGTGGCCAGGATCTTGGCATGGGTGGGGGGGACCACGGAGTGCTGGTGCCAAGCAGAGGGGCCAGCCCACCTCCACCCTTCCTCCACGCCGTTGGCTTAGGCTTTGGGTTCAAGGAGCAGTATCTGCTCACACTCACAGACAGGTTTACCAGGATCAGAAGACTTATCCCAAGTGGGCCCCCAGCCACAGCAGCAGCCTTCTCTCAGAACCCCGACTTTACACATTCTTTTGCGACCCTGTCACAATACCTCTGCCCCAACGCTGCACGATCACTAATTTTCCAAGTCCCAACTCATGTTTTTATTCCATTACATTATGGAGAATCATAGTTAATGGGAAGCTTAATGTACAATGGGTTTATCACATAATCACCAGGATTTAGTGCCTTCTGCTTAGTTTGGAGGATTATCAATCAAAGTGCCACAAATGGTCCCGGACGAAGATGTACTCCTAGAATCGCGGGACGCTAAGTACAGAGATGTCCTTCAATGTCTAAAAATATCACAGTGATCAGAGCGGTTGACTGGCTTTCGAGCATAGCGTCCTCTCCAGAGCATGGTGCTGACACTGTTGAGCGCTGCGGTCACGCACACGGCTCGGGGATGTCTCATCCAATAGTGGCTCACATCCCTGCTGGGCCTGAGGTTGAAAATGGTTCTACTGACAGTATTGCTATCATTTTTTTTAACAGAAAATAAATTTAATGAGGGTTTATTCACAGGGCAGGGTTAAAGGAGTTAATGCAAGCTGACAAGTCGTGCACGGAGCGGCAATGGTGGGAAGTCATTCCCACCCGCAGGGCTAACGGGGGAGACAGCCTCCCAGAACCCAGTGACAGCGGCAGGGGCTGGGGGCAGGGGCTGGGGGGCTGTGGCCACAAAGGGCCATTGCCACTGCTGTTACTGGTAGTGTTGCTTGCCGTCTTTTTTGTTACCATTTAAAAAATTGTGGTACAATGCCCGTAACATAAAACACACCATCTAAACCATCTTTAAGTATGTAAGTAGTGAGCAAGCGTCACCACCGTCCTTCTCCAGAACTTTTTCAACTTGCAAAACTAAAACTGTGTCCATGGGACGATAGCTCCCCACTCCGCCCTCCCCCCAGCTCCTGGCCACCACCCTCCTGCCTGTTGTTTCTATGAATTTGACTCCTCTGGATACCTCATCTAAGGGGAATCCTGCAGTGTTTGTCTTTTTGTGAGTGACTGATTTCTCTCAGCACCACGTCCTCAGGGTTTGTTGAGGCTGTCGTGTATCTAAATTTCCTTCCTGTTCAAGGCTGACTAATAGTCCATGTGTACATACCCCGCATTCTGTGTATTCACTCCTGTGTTCATGGACACTGGGTCACTTCCACGTTTCAGTCATGGTGAATAATGCTGCCGTGAGCCCCTGCTTTTGATCTTTTTGGGTGACTATGAAGAAGTGGAATTGTATCAAATGGTGATTCTATATTTAATTTTTTGAAGACCTAGCAGGACATATTATTATTATTTTAAATGTTTATTTACTCATTTTTGAGAAAGAGCATGCAATCAGGGGAGGGGCAGAGAGAGAGGGAGACACAGAATCCGACACAGGCTTCAGGCTCCGAACTGTCAGCACAGAGCCCAACATGGGGCTCGAACCCATGAACCTTGAGATCATGACCTGAGCTGAAATTGGACGCTTAACCCACTGTGCCACCCAGGCACCCCAGGAAGTATTATTTTTAATGATTGAAGTGATTATCCTCCTCCCCCCACCCGCCAGACCTCTTTGTTTTCTTTTGTACCTGGGACTAAGAAGCTCTTATTTCTCAGTGCAATTTGATAGGGTCTGCTCTGCAATGAACTGCTGAGCCGTTACGAATCTTCGCTATTATTAATTTCTCCCTTTGTTCCTACGCTGTCAGGAATTTTTGGTGGGTTCTCAGCACTGTGTTGTTCAGGTGCCTGATTCCTACTGTTGGCTCAGAGGTGGATACCAGGTTAAGCTGGGCTCCAATTTCGTCTGAGGCTTTAGGACAGCCTGGCATCAGGGTGCGGAGATCTCCACAAGCCTGATCCCTAACTGTCCATGAGATAATCTTACTGACCGAGTGACACCCCCCACCTGCCACATACATCCCTGGGTGACAGGTAAGGCAGTGGGTCTCAGGGAGTGTGGTGGTGGTGGTGGTGGTGGGAGTCTCCTGGGGCTGTGCCCGGGCTCTCTGCTGGGGCTGGCTGCTCCCTTCCCTGCAGCTCTGCTGGCCAGTGGCCAGGCCCCTCTGCTTCTCCTCACTTCCAGTGCATTGTCAAGCACCCCACTTCTGGCTCCTAAATCTGTCTTAAATTCACCCTGTCTCCCCAGCACCCCACCCCCACCACCGAGACCTTATCCGGACCCCATTCTCATCCAGATTCTCCCTGTAGTGAATCTGGCTAGAGCCTCCCGCTCCATTTGGTCTTCACCCAGGGACCCTTGGGGTCTTCCTAAGCTCCCAACCTGCCTTGTCAACACCCTGAGAGCCCAGCCTAGCTCTCTTGCTCCCAGCCCTGTGGGCCACAGGACCCCCCCCCACCCCCATCCCCAGACACACCTGGTTGTTACATCCTTTGGCATGGCCTACCCCTCTTCTCAGAACCCTCCTCTTGGTCCTCAGCTTGAGCTGAGAAGCTGCTCTTCCACAGAGCCTTCTAGAAGCAGGGGGACAGCTTTCCTCTGCTTCTGCAGCACTCTGCACTCAATTTTTACTCCAGCATTTATTATACTCCTCAGTGATTTCCTAATCTCTTTCCTGACTGCAGGTTCCCAAGGGCAGGGCTCTGTCTCCACCGTGACAGGTCCTGTTGTAGGGAAATACTTTCAGAAAAAAAAAATGAATGAAGGAGAGGATACATCCAGGGTTTTGAACATCACTATGTATCTGAACATGGGCCTTGCCCAGCGTTGACCCAGTCCTACTCCCTACACATGACCTCCCACCCTCACGTCACTCTCCTCCCCTCAAGTCAGCACCTGTCCCTCCGAGGCTCAGCCAACATCATCGCTGCACCTCCCCAGTGGGCTTGTGCAGCTGGGCCCACTTTACCAATTGTCTGAACAGTTGGGATCCTGAGATCAATACAAATAATGCCCAATTTAGTGGGTTTCTTAGAAACTGTGTTTTTGTAATTATGAGTGTTCTTTGCTAACCACTCCAGCACATTAGCAGATCTGGATTTTCTCCACTATTTAGAAAATAAAATGTGTTTTAAACATACTGAGGTGTGTGTGTACATCTGTGCATTCTTACCTGCCTTTATGTGCTGTAAGAATCAGCTGTTCATTGGTCTCCATGGGAGCCCGGCAGAGGTGTGGCATTCACAGATAGTTGGGTCTGTCTGTGTTGCGTCTGCATCTCCTGTGACCCACAGACCCGTAGGATAAAGGATCAGCAACTCTAATGATAGCAGCATGTGACACCTTACCTTGGTACACACTGCTTTTCGCATCCAACCAGTGGATCCTCCGGAAGCTTCCCCCTGCTGCCCACAGCCCCCAACATTCCTTAGTTTGTCCCCTGTGCTCCCCAAGTGCCCTACACATCTCTACTCACCCAGTGCCCACGCTGCTCTCCTGTCTAAGTGTGTGACTGGCAATAATGGGTGTCCTTGGGTGGGTAGAGTAGCCTGCTTCGCCGCAAGTCCTCAAGTTGGATCTGTCTGGAAGGCAATCAGGAGATGTTTGTGAAGGAATGAGTACGAGAGGGCGTGAATGCTCTGACCACAAGATATGACACTGGCCCTCCTTAGACCATTTTGTAGAGGGGAGGAACCCTGGCCTACCAGTTGTGTGTGGTGTCAGCTCTTTCTTGATTCTTAGAATAGTAATTTTGTATTATTGATAATCATTTATAACCCATCTTACTAAACAAAAAGGGGGTGGAATACGAGGTGGTGTTCACAATTCATACAATTCTACAATATGTAAAATATCAACAAAGGAAACCAGTCTGGAGGAAAATTTCCAGTGGTCTAGTGGACAGGGTGGTCTCTACACAAATGCATTACCACACTTTCTTGTGTCATTGCCAGGTGCGGGGCCCACTTGACTCCTTAGTTCTCCACTGATCAGAAAAAGAGAAACACAATAACTCACAAGATAAGAGAAAATGGCTGGTTTCAAGGACCTCTATCTCTGTGGGTCCTGAGCCAAAGAGTTGGTTCCCAGGTGCTTGAGCAGGGACCCAGTGGGGGGATTCTAAGCCAAGAGGCCAAAGGACAGCACAGGGGAGCAGTAGCAGCTGCTGTGGGCCTATGGAGCCCACCTGATCCCAGAGAATCAGAACCCAGGAGCCATCAAAAGAGCCTGTGGGGCCACCTGATCCCAGGTGAGACCTGGGGAATCAGAACCCAGGAGCAATCAACAGTGCCTGTGAGGGCCACATTGATCCAAAAGAAGGGAGTGTACTCTGTGTTTGGTGAACATCAAACAGGGTGATGATGACAGATGTGCAAATGCCAGGAGAAATATAAGACCCAGAAAACTACAAGCATTCGGTGTAGGTTATTGAATTTCCATTAAGTATCCACCTCTCTCTTTACTGATCTGCTGTTCGGGATAGAGTGATGGGATCAGGCACATTGAACCTGGTGTGGAAATCTAGGCTTGTAGTCTGAAGACATTATCCTGTTTTACTCATGGGCCAGAGGAAGACTGAGCAGTGAGAGGGTTTGGAACCTTCCGCCGTAGCTTTAAGACGTGTTTGTCCTGGGTCCACTGAGTGTGGTGGTGCAGGGGGCTGAGCATCTCGGGCCTGGAAGACCAGGCTGGGACTCACCCCCCCCCCCCCGGCGAATTGCTTCTCAGGTGCTTCACATTGAGCCCCTGGGAGAGCCCTGGGTGGAAAGCAAAATAGTATGGGGTGTAAAGAGCATCCTGGAGCCAACCTGAGGCCTCCGTGGGGGGGCTTGGATACATACTAGAATCTGGCCACTGGCCTACATGGAAATGTCCAGATGGACCTGGTGCCCAACAGAGAGCTGTCCTCTCCCCGGCCCCTCCTTGATTCTCCTCCACACTTCACTCATGCACACACGCGATGGTATGTCACTCAGTGGGCCTGCGGTCCTGTTTTACATCACAGAATCCCCTCTGTACCAGGGCTTCTCCAAGCTCAGGCTTCCCGGGAAGAGAGGGCTGGCCCTTTAAGATGGATATTTGTGGAATTACATGGGCAGTTAGGGTAAACCGCCAGAATTTATGAGACACAGCTTCAAATTGAAGACAGCATCCGGATCGGATTTCCACATAGCGTGCTGAGCCCCATGTGCCCGTGGGAAGAGCTGGCACTGTCCTTGCTCTTTCTCTTCCTCTCTCTACGGTGGGCACAGGTGCAAGCAAAAGGCCGCTTCCTCAGGTGCAGGGCCACCCCCCATAGGGAGCAGCCAGCAGACGGAAATAAGAAGCACCACCATTCCCCATGACGATGAACACCCAGCTAGGAAAACACTTCCGTCTTCTCCACCCAGAGGCATGTAAATACCTGCCTGACAGTGTTCTCTGCTCGGTGATGGACGGTAGGTGCAGGACAGGTGCTCTGCATCATGGTGCCTAGAGGCCGCAGCTCTCAGAAGTGCCCAGAAGACTGGGAAGGGCTTCCTTGGGCTGGCTGCTCAGTGGGTCGCTCCCAGCTCTCACCTGGTCTCAGGCCCTGCTCCGTGGCCCCAGTCCCACACCCCCTGGAGTGCGGCTGTTCAGAGTCCCTACAGATGTGGGATGCACACCCCCGCCCGGTGTCCTGGACTTGCCGTGGCCCTGCCCCACTGCAGCCCTGGCCACCTCCCTAGAATTCGAGACGGATGATGTCCGTGATTCCGCTGCTTTCCCGAGCCAGCTCTGTCCTGGGGCTCTGCAGGCCTCTCTTTTACCATTTCCTGCTCTCACAGCGTCCTGAGAAGAGACACAGTGTCTGCTCCTGTTTTTAAAGGACAAAAACCGTGTTTGCAGGTTTTAGCCCGTCAGTGCAGTCCTTTGACACAACGAAATGGTGACTTTGTGAGGCTCGATGCTGTGCAGATGCATCGGATCTGCACCTTCGGTTCACTGGATGTAAGTGTACAGATAGTCAGCGTGGGGGTTTTAAGAAATTTGTTTTATTTTCAACTTTTCAGTTTTATTGAGATGTTATTGATAAACAGGAATGGTATGCTTAGTGTACAGCTTGGTGCTTTGATAGACGTGTATGTGGTGAAACGATCACCACATCTCCCACCTCAGAGTGACCGTCTTGTTTGTGTGTGGTGAGAACATGCCAAACCTACTTTCTTAGAAAATTTCAAACACACAGTCTCGTTAACTGTAGTCACATTGTGTGTCAGATCCCCACGACTTATTCATCTCGCGTAATTGAACTCTGTGCCTCCTTTTACTGGAACGTTCCTGCCAATGTTCTGTTTGGAAGATCCTATTAATGCTTTGGGACCCACGGCATAGGCATCTCCTTCGAGAAGCCTTCCCAGCCCCACCAGCTTCCCCAGGCCTGACCAGAGATGCACGGTGCAGGGCCTGCAGGGGCAGGCATCACCAGAGGCTGCCTGGACGCAGGGGCTCCTCCTCTATGGTGAATGAAGGACGGATGCCCAGAAGAGGAGACAGAGGTACTAGCCCCATCACTGTCACCGACGTCCCAATTTGGGCAGCATCCAGTCTCTCATCCCTCTGTGCTGACAACTCACGGGAGCCCACGTTGGCTGGGTGGCTCCCTTCAGTCCTGCTAACCCCATATCCTGGGGATACTGAGAGGTAGTGACATGGCCTCACCGGTCTCAGCTGGGTACTGAGAAGCAGCAGGCAGCAGCCCTGCGGGGACATGGGGTAGGCCCGCCATCCTGGACTGGGCCAGAGCAGGGGGCTACTTCTCTCCTGGAAGGATCTGCTCACTGAGTCTTGACTGTGGTTTAGGACCTACTCAGGTTGTGAGTCATGGCGGGGGGGGGGGTGTTCT
>CM053578.1:1686676-1710008 GCA_028646485.1 Cryptoprocta ferox | reverse complement strand
TAGGGCCCTTTTTTCCCTAGCTGCTTTCAGAATTCTCTCTTTGTCTTTATATTTTGCCAGTTTCACTATGATATGTCATGCCGAAGGTCGATTCAAGTTACATCTTAAGGGGGTTCTTTGAGCCTCTTGGATTTCAATGTCCATTTCTTTCCCCATATTTGGGAAGTTTTCAGCTGTAATTTGATCCAGTACCCCTTCAGCACCTTTTTCTCTTTCCTCATCTTCGGGAATTCCTATGATACGGATATTTTCCCGTTTGATTGTATCACTCAGTTCTCGGATTCTGTTTTCGTGTTCCTGTATCAATTTTTCTCTCTTTTTCTCGGCTTCCTCTTTTGCTATAACTGTGTCTTCTAATTCACTTATTCTCCTCTCTGCCTCTTCGATCCATGCAGTGGCTGCCTCCATTTTGTTATGCACCTCATTTATAGCCTTTTTTAACTCGTCACAGCTATTTTGAAGGTCCTTAGTCTGTGTATCAATAGCTTCTTTGATGTTTTTTTCAAGTCCAGCAATTAATTTTATGATAATTGTTCTAAATTCTTGTTCAGTTATGTTGTTTAAGCCTGTTTTGAGCAGTTCTGTGGCTGTGACTTCTTCCTGGAGTTGCTTTAGAGGAAAGTTCTTTCGTTTCTTCATTTTGGCTAGCTTTCTCTCTTGTCAGTTTTAAAAGCTCGTTATGCACTGTGCATCTTTTAGTATTGCTCTCTTAAAGGAGGCTCATTGAATGTCCAGGGCCTCTCTTTTCAGAAAGTGTTCTTTTAATGGTGTCTCTCAGTTTCTCTTGTTGTTCCTTTGATTATTTAATTTCCCTGGTCAGTGATATCTGGGACTCTTCACCACGTTTACTTTGGCTTGTTTCTTGATGTATCCCTGAAAAGGCAACAGACTAGCATACAGGGAACAAAACCATGCACACACACAGACAAATCAAACAAACAAGCAAGCCAAAAGGGGAAAGGAAGTAAAGAAAAGGAAAGGAAAGGAAAGAAAAGAATGAAGAGAAGAGAGGAAAAGAGAGAAGAAAAAGAAACAAAAACAAAAACGAAAAGAAAAATAAGGTGGGGACAGAGACAGCAAAAGACTGTGGACAGTCTAAAAGCATATAACTAACCAAGAGGAGAGATAAGAATATGCTACGGGAAATATATCTGGATGGGAGCAGAAAAGAAAGAGTAGCAAAGAAAAAAGGAAAAAAAAAAACAAGACCACTCCCCTTGCGGATGGGCGTGGTTTGGCGTCAGGTCAGGTTTCAGGGGCTGCTCTCTCCGAGGCCCCGCCTTGGTGGTTTCGGGGAGAAGTATGGCACCGCTTCAAAGCTTTGCCGGAACCAAGCGTTGCAAGCCGCCCTTCTGAGTCCAATCTCCCTGTGCCTCGGGCGAGCCAAACTGTATTCTCCAAGCTCAGCCTCACTTCCAAATCCCAGTCTGTGCAGTTCAACACTGTCACTGGGGATGAGATGCGTTCCCGCTGGCGGCCGGCCTCCCGGCCCGGCTTGCACTGCCCTTTTTGCTGAGCCACTGCCGCTGCCGCTTTTCAAGGTGCCTTTCTCAGTGCCGCTGCCACCGCTTTTCGCACCGCCGCCGCCTTTATGTGTGCCACTGCCTTTCGAGGTGTGGCTTGGAGTGGATGCTGCTGCCGCTGCGCCCAAGGAAGAATTCGCTGGCCAGATGGGACGGATTTCTCTCCCAGCGCCTGGCCGTTATATATGGGGAGACGGGCGAGTTTTTCCTCCCTTAGAGATGGTTCTATGAGCATTTTCCGTCTCTTTTTCTCTTCCCCTGGTCTCTCTGGGGCACAGCGTGCTCTCCCTGTCTTGGGCTGGGGCTCCTTCCCCCTGCACCACCGGGACCTGCCCGTCCCCTAATTTCCCAGATCACAGTCACTCAGTCAGGCATCTTTGAGGTTGTCTTCTTTCTGGCATCTGTTTCTTCTTTCTCCCCTTGCAAATCCGAGTTTTATCACTTCAGTCCTTCTCAGTTCAATCCATGCGGGCGTGCATGGATTACAGAGCTCCCTGCCTCTCCGCCATCTTGCCCGCCGCTATCCACAAATTTATTTTAATGCAATACATATGGATATCACATCCATTAGTCATTACTCCACTTACCCAATACATCTTTAACATAGACCGCTCTATGCCAGCACTCTAACAGAAGACACGGGGACTGACAATGTACAAAAGTGCTGTGAGTGTGGATCTCACAGGAGCCCACAGTCCAGTGGGGGCACACAGCATGGATTCCGTGATCTGGACAAGTGCCAACTCGATTGCAAACAGTGGTAAACACTGTGGAAGACACACCTCGGAGTTCACTGCTGGGGCCAACCTGGTCCCGGGAAGCAGACTTCCCTGCGAATACCACATTTGAGCTGAGAGCTAACACACTGATTCTGTAGGTGTTGACTAAGCAAATACGAGTGCTAACAATAGAGATGGGCTTACACTGTACTGACCACACCCCAGGCTCTCTTCTCAGTCATTTATGATAGTGACTTTGAGCCTCACAAAAGCCTGTGGGGTGGGTGCTGCTGACAATCCCCAGCTCACAGGCGAGGTGAGTAGCAGGGTGGGGACTGGACCCACCATTAGGTTCTGCTGCTGCCCAGAGTGAGTGAGGAGGAGGAGAAGGGGCAGCACCTGCGACAGAGGGAAGACCAAGGGGAGGAAACCCTCAATAAACATTTGCAACTTAAAAACTTGCAATGAAGAAATCCAACTGAACAAATACTTGCAGCTATCCCTGAGCTTGCCAAAGCCAAAGAAACTGGGTGCCATGCACTGACTGTCGCTCCCCCTGGACTGAGAACATGAACCCTTACAGTGGACACATGTACAGAAAAAGGGGCTGCTTATTGGATGAGGTGGTTCTCCCTGCCTCCCGCTGAATTCCTGGCTCAGGAGAGCGGGCTCTGATCTGGGCATCTCCCTGCCCCTTGGCTAGAGGTGGATGAAGCTGAGAGGCTCTTAATGCTGCCTCTTGGACTTGGCTTGGCTCTCAATTTGACAGGGTGAGATTATCCACAGGCACCTACCTCATGATCAGGACTCAGTCTCCTGATCAGTAACATGTCAGGGAACACAGGCTTTCATAGATGGAAAGTGATCATTAGGGACTAAAGGAGAGAGGCAAGAGAGGCTGGAGAAAACACAGCCTAGTGCAGACAGGACAAGACCCTCACCAAATGATGAGGAAGCCCTTGACAGGTTGTATATTATAACATACTGCATCAATGCTAGGATGCACTTATTTTTTTTTAAAGATGTGAAGCATCCTATGATAGATTGTGTTGTGTACCAGGATGTCCAGGAGGTGACAGCTGTGATGTAGTTGGTCATAGCTGGGGTAACCCCACATCCCATTTTGCTGCAGACAGTCCTGGCTTATGTCAGTTGCCCTGTATTGATTATTGATAGCATCCCTTTTATCCTCAAAAAATGTTAAAATGGGATGATAAATTGCATAGTCTTCCCATACATAATTGTATTATGTGCATTGTTGGTACTACAGCAGTGAAACAAAAAATTATTGTGAACACAGAAAGGAATGCAAATAGCAAAGGGGTGTAACTTCCATATTAGTGATGTACATGTTTATCATTGAAAGAATGACAATAATTCCATGTCTTCTTGCAAAGCAACAACTGAGTAGCTCATGGGACCCAGGAAAGGAACACTCCAGAGGCATGGGTTGTTTTGACTAGGTGTGTGTAAAAGGACACATTAAGCAATGCAGTTGAAGACAGGAAAAATTACCAGGAGATATTTTTGGTAAATGAGCTTGATGCTGATCCACTGTGTTACAGTGAAAAGATACCACCTCAAGGAGAATGCAGGCCTGTGTTTGCTGGTGAGTGCCTTCTCCTGGGAGTAGACCTATATGGAGAGATGAGCAACTGAAACCAAAATAATGAGGAAACAGTTGTTGTATAATGAACTAGTAGTACACAACTTAATTGGTCTCACAGCCATTGTGATGAAGCGTGGCAGGAGCTAAGAGGCTTCTCACTTGTTAGAACTGGTGGACATTATTTTCCAATGTCCTCACTTTGGGCTTTCACCATCTGATAGAGGGGAGGGCTCTGGAGGCCACCTGCCAAGGTTCCTGTCGACACTCTTTTACCTGCGACCCAGTGTCTGGCTGGGGACAAGTCCCTTGGCCTCTCTCAGCTGTGGTACCTTATGAGCAATGGAGGTAAGAACTGCCCTGCCTGATGAAATTCTTCAAAGAATAAACGGGATGATTCTGTGAGCTGCCCAGCACAGCTTCTGGTGCGTGGAGAGCACACAGGGTTAGCGTGTATGATTATAGCTGCTGCTGTTGGCCTTTTCAACCTCCTGCACTGTAAACTGCAGCAGTGATGATACCTGCCATCATGGTAGGCTGTGTGGCTTCTGGCTGTGGGTGAGTTCCTTGAAGGCACCGTAGTTTTCTCATAGCAGAATGAATCTGATGAATGAATAAATGAATGAATGAACGAATGGACAAATAATGGAACCTGACACTCAGTGCTACACTTATTTCCTCATACAAAGCCCCTCTGAGAGAGACTCTGAAGGCAAATGTATTTGAATGCAAGAAGGTTACAAGGATGTCAGCTAGATAGGAGCAAAGGTGCAGGAATGGGGCTGGCTGGTTTGGGGGACCATGGAGAGAGATGCTGGGCTTCCTCACACTTTTCTAGTGCTGTTTCCTGCCACCCTCCCTCTGATCCTCAGGTGGGAGGATGATTCTTGCTAAATCCAAAGTGAGGGTCTGGGGAAGGCAGCCAATTCTGAGGGAGACAGCCAGAGGCTTTGGGGAGAAGCCAGAAGACCCTTGGTCACCCAGCTGGACAGGCAGCTAGACAGCAGTGATGAATAGGACCCTCCAGCTGGGAGCCACCTGCTCAAGATGGGTCCACTTGTCTTTACCGGGGATATTCTTTCTCAGCTGTTAGTGAGCAGAAGCATCTCTGTGTAGCTGGGCAGTTTCCACATCCCAGCTGCACTGCATGCATCAGCACCCCGCACCACACTGCAAGACACTGCTGTTTCTCCCAGCCCCTTCTGTTGGCCATCCACACCCTCACTACTGGTGGCAATGTTTCTATCAGCATTTTTTTCCTACCTGACTGAGAACAGGTGACTTGGGTTCTGGTCCTTCTCTGACTCCAACTGACCTTGTAAACTTTGACAAATGACCAAATGTCTCTGAACCTCTGCTTACATTTATTAAAATGAATATTTTTCCATAATGTCTTTCAAGCCATGTTTGGCATTTTATTGGAAAAATAGAGAATAAATAGATGCTATGGGACCATACACAGAAATCAGCATTCAGTTCTTTTGGCTTTTGCTTCCCCACCAGAGTCACATGGGAAATGCTGATGAGTACATGTCTATCTGACTGTAATGACACTGAAGAAACATGGATTCCCTTAGAGTACAGGGCTCAACCAACCAAAGAGGAATGGGAAGAGAACCTGGCCACCTTGCTGTCCTGAATCCCACTTTTCTGGGATTCACTGGGTTCCCTTGGTCTGGAACCTGTCACATGAGCATACTGGGGCTCCTGAGAGGAGCCATGGGAAGTTGGATGTGACTCTGGGTAGATGAGACAGACCTAGCTGGGGTTCAGGAAAATTTTGGCTGGTTTTTTTTTGGCTGGACTGCCAATGCCCTTCCTCACTTTGTGCCATCCTCTTGGCCTCCCTGGATGTTCGTTGTTTGTAGGATGAGGGCTGGACTCCATGATTCAGGTCCCTTTGAATAAGCTGTCCTATGGCTCCATGTAGGAACATGGACATATTCCATGATTGTGGTTATTATAGTCAAGGTCCAGGCAGAAAAACAGAAACCAAACATAAAACGTATTTCAAATAGAGAGGATTTAATACAGGGAACTGTTTACATGGGCATTGGAAGGTTGAATGAATGAAAAGAAAAGATGAGGTGACTCAGAAATGGGTAAGTGCAAGATGTAGCCACTGTCTTTTAGGGCTCAGGGTACAAAAGGGAAGAGTGCAGAGGTGGGGCAGCTGTGAGCCTGGAGAGGGGACTACTGGAGCTGGTGCTTGGACAATAGAAGCTGAATGCATCTCACTCTTGGTCCTCCGAAGGAAGCCTGGACTCCATTCAAGGAGGCAGTGTGGGAAGTCACATGGCAGGTGTCTGAGCTGCTGAAGGTACTAGAGTGTGGCTGCCACTGTTGGCGCAGAGATCCTGACAGGAACCAGGAGCAGGAGGACAGTCTCTTTTTCTCCACTGCCCCCCCCCCCCCAGTTTCCACAGTGCCCCCCAGTGAGGGACACTGGGAGGATCAGAGAGGAAGTTTTCTGTGGAGGGAATATGAGTAATGAGGCTTGCAGACTCCCTGCTCAACATCACAGAGCAAAGTACAGAAGGGTTGGCTTGGGGTGGAAGTCAATAGGGTGCAAAATACTGTCCAGAGGCTGAGCTCTGACTGTCTGATAACCATCCACCAACATCCCTGACCACCCTCCCACCATCCACCTCCCAACTGAAGCCATTTCAGAAGATGAGTGCCATTGTGTCCTGGTTTCTATTCCTGGGAACCCAGAAAATCTGCTGACCACCTCTGGCTAAGAATAAACCATGTGTGTGAATCTGGGACATGATGCAGCAGGACCTGCTCTGAGGCAGGGCTGGCCAGCCATTCCAAGGTCAAGACCACCTTACTGTATAGACCACAGAGTGCACGAGAGGCTAGCACATACCTTTCTCATCAGTTGTACCTCAAGATCTATATTTGACATTTTGTTTCTGGACCAGAAAGGACACTGAAGTGCTGGGTCATAGGGGAGTTCTAGTGTTAATCCTCCGTTTCTAAAATCCTTCCATGTGTTATTTGTATCTGTACATCCTCTTAATATCTGTTCATATCTTTTACCTGTGTTTGAATTGGATTGGTTCTTTTATAGATCAATTTTGAGAGTTCATTATACATTCTAGATACTAGCCCTTTGGTCAGTATGTGGTTTGCAACTCCCCCACCCCCCACCCCCCTGCCTCCATTCTGTGGTTAGCCTCTCTCTCCTCTTAACAGAGTCTTGATAGAGCAAAGGTTTTGTTTGGGTAAAGTACGATTCACCATTTTTTCCTTCAATGGATAGTGTGCTTGGTGATAAATCTATAACTCCTTGCCCAGCCCTAAATCCTCAAGGCTTACTCTTATTTTTTCCTCCCCCAATTTTTATAGTCTTTCATTTTACACTTAAGTATATGATCTGTTTTGAGTAACTTTTATAGAGAGATTTCCCAATCTGTCCACAGGCTGTAGCTTTAATGCCTGCTCTGCCTTCTCATCTGTCTCTATACCTCTTAATGGAAAAGGGAGACCTTTGGCCCAGTGAGAAAGGACAGCACCTCCTATGGTCCTTTATTTCTGATTGGTATCCCAACTAATGTCTCATGCTAATGTGCCGGCTTGCCTGAATTTGCTGATGTAACTCTGCTTTGATCTAGGAGAGGAAGACCTACCTGGGCTGCCTTCTCTTGCTAGGCTGGGGGTCTGGGGTGTCTTCCCCTGTTGGGTGAAGGTTCTAAGACACCTGCTGCTATGCTGCTCCCTCATCCCAGAGGTCTTAGACTGACTGCTTTCCTCCTCTGCCTTTTAGGGTCTGCTTAGGTTGTGTCCCGTATCATTTCCATGGGGTTTATAGTTATTTATAGTGCAGGGGGGAAAGAGAGAAATGAGTCTATGCAGAGCCCTGTGTAGTATCCATTATGCTTTTAAGACACTGTATCACCCAGAGCCCCCTGCCGCCATCCCTATCTCATGTGTGATTTTGTAACCTGGAGCCACGAGACCTGCAATCAAGACTTAGATGGCCAGAGTCTTCCCCAGAAGAGGCACACTCCTCGGTACCACTTCTGTCAAGCCATGGAGAAAAGCAGATGAGACCAGTATTCCCAGAGAGCAGAACTGGGCCCTGAGGACAGGGAGTCCTCACCAGTCCTTTCACAAGGTTATTATACTGGGCTGTGCCACTGTGCACGTCCCAGTCTCCCCTTCATCAATGGGAAGATTTACTGCAGTGACTCTTTTCTGACATCCCTGCACATTGGGTTGGGGTACAGTCTTTTAGCTTGAGTTACCTGCACCACTAGGAGTCAAATCTGGACCTGATGAAGAGGGGTGCATAGATCCCAGTGTCCTGGGTTTTGAACAGCATGCAGTATTCAGATGAGATGTCAGGGCTCTTTTTCTGGAGTAAAGTGTACATATGGGAGAAAAGAATAACGGTAGCCCACAGCTGGAAGTTTGACCAAGGAACTAGTCCTCTCTTATCATTTGCCAGTGAAACCCTAATTCTCTCCTGTGGCAATGCTCTCAGCCCCAAGAGATGATTGAAGACAGATCTAAGCCAATCACAGCAATCCCATTCCTCTTTGTGAGTGATTGATTATGTGACCCAGGTGTGATCAATAAAACTTAAGATGATGTATGCTAAAGATGTCTGAAATTAAACCTCTGTCTCTAGCCTCTACTCCTTCCTTCTCAAGAAACTGTTGAGTGATAGTGTGATGTCTGGAGCAGTGGCAGCTACCTGGTATCCACAAGGGAAAACATATTCAACCCAAATGATGACAAATAGGAAAATTGAAAAAGCCTAGATTTTTTATCACATCAGTGAATGTCTGAATTAACCCAGAATTCTTCTTAAATAAACAATAAATATTCTTAGTGTTTAATTGATTGTCAGTAGGACTTGCTGTTTCTTGCTCCCAAAACATCCTAAATAATACAGATCATCATGAATCTCTGGTCTACTTACTACCTGGGCTCATGCTTCTGGTATTGTGCTATATCTGATGTAGCTATTCAACAAACATAAGCAGAACCTATTTTCTTCTGGTCTCCCTAGAATAGTTCTTAGCTACTGACAAAATGGGATGTGTTATGACAAAATGATTTCACATGTTTTACTATTTTGTTTAGAAAGCTTTTAGTTCTTCACAGCCATACATGTTAGAGCCTGAAGGGGTGGAGAACATCTCCTTTCCACGTTGTTGTTTTACTGATGAGGACCCAGGGCCCTTAGAGGGGAGAGCAATCAGCAATGAGTGCAAGAGCAATCAGCAAAACAGTGCCAAGACAAGATGGGAGCCCAGGCCTTGTGTATATTCCAGGTGAGGGTTCTTGTTGCCGTACCTCCTACCCTCTGCCACTGCACCATGTGCTCGTAGATGTTACTTTCACAATGGGACTCTTTTTTACCTAATGTTTTGCTTGAAATCAGAGCAGTGACTGAAGGGCTCCCTTTGTTATGTTACCCTGGGACTCTGGGGGAATGTCAGAAGCAAAGGAAGAAAATAATCAGCCTGGATTTTTCTGCTAATTAGTTTGCCAGGAAACCAATCCCAGGGCCAGATGCAATTATTTTTACTGTTTCAGATTCCTGTCAGCTGAAGGCTCCTCATCAGTAGGACCTTCATGCTACACAGAGGAGGAAGGGCCACTGCAGTGTGACTAGTGGCAAGAGGATACTCTCATTTCCTGGGAGTGGGAATATTCCTCAGCACTGGCCCAGGAGTGGATGTCCACTTCCCAAGACAACTTCTCTTCTAGGCCAACAGATTTCCAGGAAGCTGATTTGGCTCCCCCAGCACTGCTGAGAAGGAGAGTGTGTACAGTGCTGCTGCTGGACCAGGATCTCCTAGCTCTGAATTGTTGTGGGAGCCTGGTGTGATTACCACATGAGATGAAGGGATCTGGGATGGGCCATAATTACGTGCCAGAGTCAGTGCAGCACTTGATCCTTGGTTTTCCTGGGAAGGGAGATGAATAGCCTTTTATGGATCACCTAGCCATTGGATTCCCAAACTGACAGAACATAGGATCACCTGGTAGGCTTCTTAACATCAGAGTCCAGAGTCAGAACCTCTGGCTGTAGAGAGTAGACATTTGTAATTTATGCTCCAGATGACCATTTTGTGGACCCACTCACGCAGGGCAAGTCCTGCCCTAGTAAAATAATGTCCTCGGTAGCCTCTCTGAGAGAGAATTACCAGCTTCCCCGGGGGCAACATCCAGTTCTGGGGGCTCTCAGCTGCAGAGGAGCTTGGTCCCCCTTGGGGAGGTGCACTGGCCAGACCGTTGCTCTCAGGGCAAGCCAGGCAGCACAGCCAGACTGTCCTCAGGGGTGTTCTTCCATGTGTTGGGTTCACACATGTTGGCTTGGATGGGATTCTCTCGAGGACTTCCCATCCACTAGCTTGTTCTATCTCCAGCACGCCTTGGTGGATATATTCTATCATCATTCCTTTGTAGGTAAGTGATTGAGGTGCAGAGAGGTAAAGCCACCCACTTAGTTAACTCAAAAAGGGGCAGGACCCGGGTCTGAACTCTGACAATGTGATTTTCTAACCATGTGACAGTATTGCTTCCAGAAGGCACTGGGCCTCATCCAGTGAGTCTCTTGGACCTGGGCTCTCAGTCCCAAGACTTCTCTCCTCTCCTTCACCCTTGGAGGAGGAAGGACACAGGGTGGCAATATGAGTTAGAGCTGCCACCCATGACCTGGCTCAGCTCTGTGGATAAGGCCTATTCCTGTGGCCATCCCACACCAGTGCTCTGTGATCGTGCAATACTTGTGGTTCCCATTGACAAAGGCATGCTTGACTAGTCAGTGTCTAGGTATGGGGTGGCTCAGCCACTTGGCCACAGTGGCAATATGGGACATGTGCTTGCTGGGGACCCCCAGAGTCAAGAGACAGCCCTCTGGGAAGAAGTGCCCTTCAGACTGTTTAGAGAGAAATGGTGAGGAGCTGTCAGGGCTGGGAGCCAGTGTCTGACACCAGTGTGCTCCTGTGGCCAAGGACACAGAAAGGGTAGAGTGGGGCAGGGGCCTGGACATCAGGCTGCCAGGCTTGACAGCCCCTGATCCCTGACTGCCCACACAGGGGCCCCCTACCTTGTGGTCCTGCCACCATCGGAGGGCCTGGAACATGAGGATGAGAGGGCAGGGTTTGTTCAGAGACTTTGGAGTGTTATATCAGGCAGGGGAGCATAAAAGGATCAGCAGAATCCAACCCCAGGTGGCCTGCTCTGGAGGAGAGTGGAGGCTGGTGATGAAGCTAGCAAACAGGGGGTTACAATGTGCTGCCAAACAGGGGGTTACAATGAGTTTTGACTTGCAGGCTGGCTCAGTGGGCCGAGATTCCAGAGCACAGTTCCCAGAGAAGACTGGGTCTTGCACCCAGTCTCCAGCAGGCGAGAACCATGCTGACCAGTGAGAACTGCTAGCCCCACCCCTGACTCCCTTCCCCCACCCCTCATCTCCCCTTCTTCCTCTCCCCCCCGCCATGCTCCTTCCCTCCTTCCTTTATGGCAATGCTCTGAGAATCTTGGTACCATTCAGGAGCTCTTCCTCTGGGGGAGAGAGACGTGATCAACGATAAACCTGTAATGCCCACCAGCAGATAACCAGAGGGTGTTGAGTGAGGGAGCACCCAGCTAAGTCCAGGGAGGGTCAAGTCAGTGAAGCCCTGTGAAAGGGGTGAGTCTAGGCTGGAGTTGAAAGATGAGCAGAGGTGTAGGAAGGCCAAGCAGGAAGATGGCGAGTGAGCTTGTTCTGAACATGCCTGGGGTCCAGGAGCAGGAGCTTGGCCTGGTGAAGGGAGAGTGGCTACAGGCAATACTGAGAAGGATGCAGGGCCCTGGGGTGATGGAGGGCACACAGGCTTAGCCTCTGTGCGTAAGAGGGTTGGGAAAAACTACCACCATTTGTGCAGATTTACAGAGGCTGGCAGGCAGGGTCAGAGATGGGGATCATCAGGATCTGTGACCAAGGGAGAGATGGTTTCTGGTATAAAAACAAAAGTAGAGGGAGGGAGAGAAAAGGACCCAGATTCAAGTGATAATAAAGAGACCTAATTGAAAAGATCCAAGATACACATGCTATTGTCCTGGATTCACTTGAGAACTTGATGGGGGCAACACAGGTGCCTGGATCTATGAGACCAGCTGAGGCACCACATCTCTGCAGGCAGCAGTGAGGAGACCCACACCTCTGCAGGCAGCAGTGAGGAGACCCACAACTCTGCAGGCAGCAGTGAGGAGACCCACACCCCTGCAGGCAGCAGTGAGGAGACCCACACACTCTGACTCATAAACTTCATTGCAGTCAGTATCCCTGGACGCCAACCCATCCCCTGATGCCCTGACTCCTGCCTGTCACTCTCTCCACTGCATGTGGGTTCCTGGTCATTTCTGTGTCTGTTCATGTGGTACTGACCTTGGCCTCTCAGTCTTATGACTTCCTGTGCTAGTGACCTGGCCTCATTTCTCCAGCCACTCAGCCCAAGGTTGTCCCCAGACCCTCCTCAAATATTTGCTTGTCAGCAGATAGCATTCCTACTACCTTTTATAAAACAGTAACTACCCCTCCTGGGATGCCCATCCCACCTGATTTATTTATCTCTAAAATTATTTATCACTACCTGAAATACATATTTCAATACTTTATTTAAATTATTTTTGTATTTTCTGTTTCCCTTCATTGCAATGTAAGCATCATGAGGTCAGTGAATTTTCTCCTACATTCTCAGACCTAAGGATAGAGCCTGTCACATAGTAAGTCCTCAAGTGGCTCTTCATATATATATATATATGAATATATATATATGAATGACATGATTACCTTGGGTTACCCTTGGAGTTACCCTTGGGTTACCCTTGGAGTCATCACTATTCTTTATAATCTTATTTTTCTGTATCTGTATTTACAAAAACTTCTCGAATGAAAATATATTTATATATGAATATATATATATGAATGACATGATTACCTTGGGTTACCCTTGGAGTTACCCTTGGGTTACCCTTGGAGTCATCACTATTCTTTATAATCTTATTTTTCTGTATCTGTATTTACAAAAACTTCTCTAATGAAAATATATTATCTTAGTTATGAAATTGTTATATACTAGTGAATAATTTTGGGGGAGGTAGACTGACCTGGACAGATATATCTTTAAAAATTTTAAAACAGGATATGAACTTCAGGGATTTAATGTGTGCAAGAAGGAAAGTAGGATTGCCCACCTAGTAAGACTAAGATAGATGAAGAGGAGCTGCTGTGGGTAAAGACAGTGGAGAGACCCAGGAGCAGGTGGGAAGACTGTTGGGTCAAACTGAGGCTGGATTTCATGAGTTTGAGTTTCCCCATCACCCTGGCAGCCTGGGTGGAGAAGTGGGGAAGATAGATTGTGAGATCAATCAGGGAAATGTTTAGTAGGAAAGATGATTAGCACAGGGTTACCAGGGGGCTGAGGGCACTGACAGTGTATGAGATCACACTAAATAGGGAAAGAAGTGAAGTCAGGAAGATCATAGACTGGGAAAAAAGTATAGAACTCTCTCATGCTCATACCCTTGACTCTGTCATTACCAACCACTGAAACTCTCTATAATCAATTTCAAAATCCCTTGCTTCCACCCCTAGGTTTCTCCTTCAAATATCTTGCAACCCCAGTGGAACCTGTAATCTTTTTACTGTCCCTGTGTCCCAGCCCCTGAGCTGGAGAGTGGGGCCTGGGAGAAAGATAAGTTAAAACTCCAGAATATTCTCTTACCCAAAATTTAGCATCTTTTTTTTTTCATTAAGCACTCCCTTGCTTATAGTAATTTTTTTAAATTAGATTTCAGAGTTTTGAGAAAATCAATTCTGACAGTTTTTGCCAACTTAAACATAGTGAGGGTTGGAACTTTGGAATTCCTTATACCATGAATTTCAATGACATCACTCACGCCTGGTTTTCAACAAAGGCGCAGAAGAAATTCAAAGGAGGAAGGAAAGCCTTTCCAAGAAACGATGCTTAAATAGTTGGGCACCTATAGGAAAAAAAGTAAGTAAGCCTTGACCTACACCTCACACCTGATACAAAAAGCCATTCAAAATGTGTCATATATTTATTGTAAAATGTAAAACTATACAATTTTTACAAAAGAACGTAAGAGAAAAACTTTGGAATCCAGGGCAAGGAAAGAGTTCTCAGATTTGACACCAAAACCATGGTCCATAAGAGGAAAACTTGATTAAATTTGATCTCATTGAAATGAAGTATTTTGTTCTGCCAAAACCCTGTTAAGAAGGTGAAAAGATAAGCTACAGAGTGAGAAAACATATCTTGAAATCACATATTTGACAAAGGACTATAATCTAAATTCTTAAAGCTCATTAGTTGAAAAGCAAATAATAGTTTAAAAATGGACAAAAGTCATGGACAGACATTTCCCCAAAGAAGATATACAGATGACAAATAAGCATATGAAAGTATGTTCATCATTAGCCGAGAGGGAAATGCCAATTAAGTGATGATATAGTGTCAGTGCACACCTATCATAATGACTATCAACAAAAATAGTGACAACACCACATTCTGGGAGAATGTGGGTAAATCTGATCTCTCATACATTACTGGTGGGAGTGCAAAATGGTAAAACATTCTGGAATATAGTTTAGCATGGCTCCAAACTGGAAACAATCTATATATTTTTAAATGGGTGAGTGGTTAAACAGCCTGTGGTCCTCATATACCATGCAATACTACTTAAGAAAGAAAAAGGAATAAGCTATCGGTATATGTAACAACTCTGATGGGTCGCAAAGAAATTATGCTGAGTGAAAAATGTCAGTTTTAACAACGTATATATTGTATGACTCTATTAATATAATATTCTTGAAATGCCACAATTTTATTAATGAAGAACAGATTAGTTGATTTCAGGGGTTAGGGACAACATTAGTAGTAGAGTGGTTGAGAGGTAGTGTGGTTATAAAGATCCTTGTAATGACGGAATGTTCTATATCTTGTCTCTGGTGGTGAATACTCAAAAATACACTTGGTAAAATTACGTAGAACTAAATGTACACATGCACACAAATAAGTACAAGAACAACTGTGTTAATCTGAATAAGATTGGTGAATTTTATTCATGTCAATACTTGGTTGTGATCTTACTATAGTATTGAAAGATGTTACCATTGGGGGAAACTGGGTAGAGGATATGGTATCTCCATATTATTTTTTATACTGTTTGTGAATTCAAAATACCTCAAAATAAAAAAATAAACAGTAAATGAGAAGTATATGGGATGATTTCACTTTTGTGCTCAAAATTCTTCAGTGAGCTGCTAGCCATGGAAGTGCTGCACTGCTCAAGACTCCCTCAAGAGGGTGGGCTGCAAGAGGTGTGGATAGCTGATAGTCTCCCGCTGCGTTACCTTCAAGCTCACCTGCAACTTGCCCATCAGTGCCTGGGAGCTGGGGTGCTGTGATGGCTGGCCATTTCTGGCCAGAGCAGGATTCTTTTTGGAGAGCCTTGGGGCTGGCCAAGATTTTCTCAGAGCTAGGCTTCTGTCTGAAGATCGTTCCAGTGGTCAGAACTGCATCCAGGTGGAAGTATTTTACTGTCTACCCTTATTCCCTCTCACTCTCTCCTTTATCATCCACAGGCACCGCACCCAATAAACTGTTTACACTTCTGTCTACTGCCCACTTCCTAGAGCACCCCAACCCATGCAAATAACTTCCAGTTCATCTGAGCTTATGCTTTTAGACTGTCCACAAAATATCTGGAAGACCATAGTCTCACCTCCTAACTTCTCTACTACCAGAATTTTCTCTGCACTGTGAGCCTTCTCTTGGTCCCTAGAATTAAGTTCCTCCCACTAGAGGCCCTTGTATCTGTCATTTCCTTCTCCTGGGAAGCTCTGCTGTTCTCCCAAGTAACTCCCTCTGACTTTGTGATGTTATTTCAATGTCACTCCTCAGAGATTTCTTTTCTCTCAGACCTGATTAGGCTCTCTGCTGTTTTCTTACACAGCCACTGCTTGTCTGTGTAGTTGTTTGATGACTGACTCTCCCATTGCCCCCAAAGGCAGGACACTGTCTTGGCTGTTTTGTTGATTGTTGAATTCCCAGCCCGTACGCCCAGTGCCAACACATGGTTGGAACTTGGTAATATTTGTCAAATGAATGGTCAAACTGGGTTGACTGGAAGAAGATGGCACTGTTTTCCTGACCTGTACTTATTTGATTTCATAATTAACTTTGTGCAAGTTCTTTTTAAAAATTTTTTTATTTTTTATTTTATTTTTGAGAGAGAGAGAGAGAGAGACAGCATGAACAGGAGAGGGTCAGAGAGAGAGAGAGAGAGAGACACAGAATCCGAAGCAGGCTCCAGTCTCTGCACTGTCAGCACAGAGCCCGACGCGGGGCCTGAACCCATGAACCGTGAGATCATGACCTGAGCTGAAGTCGGATGCTTAACCGACTGAGCCACAAGCCAAGCACAAGTTCTTTTAATTAGGGAATTTGGGGAAACATGTAGGGCATTGGTAATTTTGCATTTTGTGTACTTATACCTTTGTAAGGCTTATGTGGATAGTAAACTGTAGTCCAAGCCCCAAAATATTTGAAGCACCTCTGTATTCCCAGGGGATCACTTACTAGCTATAATCTTTTAAGTCTGATGGTGATTTGCTAATCAAAGGTTACACATCTTCAGATAACCCTCTCTTGAAACCAAGAGGGAAAGAAGGCCATTCTAGCAATCTGGGCTCTCATCCTTAACAAATAATTCTCATAAAAAGCTAATTAAGTGATAAATCCAATGGACAATCTGTGAATGGCTGACTTGCATTTTTTAAGTTAATGAGTATTTGTAGTTGCCGATACTGCAGGGGTCCTTATGGATTTCCTAGTGCAATGTTTGACTGCTGGGCCCATAAACCTCCCATCTCCGAGGAGTCATTGCTCAAACTCCATGAAATAAACTTAGGGGTGGAGTCTACATTCTTTGAGGCTCCTAGGAACTGAAGTGTGTGGAAGCTAATTAAAAACAAGCAAATAACAAATACTACACACACACATACACAAGCAAATTATACTATTAGTGTTTATGCAAAACAGAGGTCTAATGCACTCCTAAAGTCTTAATCAACAATGATGAATAATAATTGAAGTCTTAGACTCTCTTGCCTCGGGCAGTCATGACCACAGTTCTATGACCCCCTGCCTGAGCCTTTCTATGGATCAGTATTGTGCTTGTGCTAATCTCAGCCACTCCTCAGACTTTCCCTTTCTCTGGGAACTTCATTTGATAGAAAGTGAGATAGGCTCTGAAAGGTACAGAACTTGCCCATAATTGCATCACAGTTAAATGGCAGAGGTAGAAATCATGCACTTTTCTCTGGCACCACAGTCCAAACCTCTTCCAGGAGATGGATCTGGCCTTTGTGGTCTTTCCTTTCCAGGTCTTGTCATTCCCAATTCTCTGGTATTGCTGACACTTCTGCCTGAAGCACCTCTTCCACCTGTTCTGTTTTAGAGAACCTGCCCTGTGCTCAGGAGCTCAGTCAAAAGTCTTCTCTCCTTGAAGCATTTCTTCAGTTATCGGGCAGCACAGGTGACCTTTGACTCTGCACTGTCCCCTTGGTCCCCCTCATGAGCTCTGAGCCCTCATCTCTGAACTATCTGGGGAGTGTTGAGTAGATGCCCTGAGAGCTTTATGAGCCCCTCCATCTTGTGAGCCAACCTTGTTCATTTCTCTCTTGGACACTTCCAGCATTGTTCTGAGGATATGGCCATTTGAATGTTTCATCCTTGGTGGAAAGAGTGGTACTCTATGGGTTGGTCTATATTAGTGATTTGCACACCTTCCTCCCCACACAAAGAACCTAATCTTCAAAAACAGGAGCTGCAGAGACTCTCTTAAGTAAGATAGCTAGAAGTAGAGATGGGCGAGACCCCTGGATGCTTGGTCTCTCCATGTCCTGTTAAGGGTCCCTGAGACAGCATTGCATAATCTCCAAGACTCCCTCTGAGCAAAGAGTAAACATTTCAGTGAGCACTCAGATTTTTTGATTCTCAATTATTCTAAACATCCAAGGATTTTTTGAATTCTGAAACCGTAAGGCTATCACCCTTTGGTCTCAAGGGATTTGCTCCCTCCCTTTTTGTTTAATGTTTATTTATTTATTTTGAGAGAGAGAGAGAGAGAGAGAGAGAGAGAGAGAGAGAGAGAGAGAGAATGAGCGGGGGGAGGGGGCAGAGAGAGAGATAGAGAGAGAGTGAAAGGGAGAGAGAATTCCAAGCAGGCTTCATGCTGTCAGTGCAGAGCTCGAACTCACAAACCATGAGAACATGACCTGAACCAAAATCATGGATGAGTTCGATGCTTAATTGACTGAGCGGCCCAAGTGCCCCTAAAGTTTCATTTATTTATTTATTTTTATTTATTTAAGTGATCTCTACAACCAACATGGGCCTTGAATTCATGATCCTGAGATCAACAATCAGATGCTCTACAGACTGAGTCAGTCAGATGTCCTCCATCATTTCAAACAAAATTCAAAAAGACTCTCCCATACAGACAGCCAAGGACCACTAGTAAATGATAAATCGGATATTCAGAGGTCGGTGCCAAATAGAAGTACGTTCCACTCAGATTAGGAATTTTCTAGAATCTGCTGGTACTCAGGTTCATATTTGGAAATAGGTATTAATAGGAATGAAAAGCAAAATGCTATGAAGGGGCATGAGACAAGAGGGCAGATGACAACCATCCACATACAGCAGAGAGACTTGAGTCTTTCCTGCTGGAACTCTGAGATGCAGTAGTACTCTGAGATGATGTTTGAAAGTCTGGACCCTCCAGATTTAAAGTTTACCAGAGCTCTCAAAGCATTCAAAAAAGATGAGTATCTAATCACATGATGTCAGAAGGGAAGTGGATGATTGGGATCGGTGATGTCTCATCACTCCAGGGATGAGGGTCTTGTAAGGAACATCTGTGTCCCATGGCAAGGCCAATTCAGAAAGTTTTACTGGAGCTATTTGCACCAGGGCAACAAGGATGTATATTGCCTGAAAGAGAGCAGGATAAATTTATTTCAGTTTTCCAGTATAGGCTCCAAGGATATGTCAGTTGTAATGATGTATCTTTTCTTTCGAGCGGCTTCTCTAGCTCAGCACCCATGCCTGGCTGGCACTCTTGCCAGGCTCCAGTGCGCCCAGCAGAGAATCTTGGACCAGGGAAATCAATGGGCTGCTCTTGGCATCTTTGAAACTTTTCTATTCTCTGTCTTTATTTCCATGAGGGGAAATTGAAGTCATTTCATCTTAAATAATTGTTTTTCCTAAAACTAAAAATGAGTTCACTTTTAAAAAGTAAGTTTCTAGCCCTCAAAAGAATGGAGAGAGGCAGTGAACAACCTTCAGCCTCTGGTTCACCTACAAGGCCTGTTCCCTAGTTGCCGTGTAGACACAGGCCATGGACTCTGTGATAGACCAAAGATGGTTGCAGAATCTGTGCTGCTTCTCCTATTGATAGGGGGCATCTTTCCCTGAGTCCAAGCTGGACTGAGATGGTTGGCCTGACCCAAAGATATCAAGGGAAATGAAGTTTTGAGACTATCAAAGATATGACATTTGAAGCCTTCTAGCTTCCATTTCTGGCCCTCGGAATGGTCTTTGGGAGCCCAGGCTCACTGTGTAGGGGGACTGACTATCTTGAGATCATCATCTGTGGAGGCCACAAGTCAGTGGTATGGTCTTCTGTCTCAGCTGGATCCATCCAGCCCGCAGCCATCCCTACCAGGGCCCAAGACATCTGCGGGAATGAAGCTGTCCTGGACCCTCCAGGCCATTTCATCCACTAGCTGAAGAACACCAGTGACACCTGTGGATTCTTTGTCATGGAGCAGAGCAATCCCCAGCCAGGTCCTGCCTGAAAGCCAGACCCATAATAAGCCATAGTAAAGTTGTGGTTGTTTTAAGCCACAAAGTTTTGAGGTAGTTTGTGACACAGACATAGATAACCAGACTAATCACCTGAACAATGAAGTTAAAAGTAATTTCTTTGCAGGGTTCCTGGAGGATGAGCAAAACTGAAAAGAAACCTTACGTGGTAAATGATGAGTAAAAGCGACCAACATTGTTTTTAGTGTGTGAAGCAGAGTCATATCTATGACTTACAGAAAACTCAATAACTATATCAAACAAGGAAATGATCACAAAAGCCCAGCATTTGGGGATAGGAAAGGGTCACAGTCATAGAACAAAGGAGGATGGGGTGAGCCCATTACTATCAGTTCCATTTCCAGGCTCCTAATCCTTTGGACTAAATTGGAATGTTGTCAGGCTGTCCCCACGTTTACTCATACTTTAATCAAGGAACATGCATCTGTGCCTGCTCTGTGCCAGACACTGGACACCAGCCTGGGAGTATGAGTGGAGCAGGGCCAGCCTCTCCATTGATTTGCTTGGCAAGCTGGTTGGATTAGAAGGAAAAGATGTTAATAGAAAAATTCCACAAAATGATTACAGCTGAGGCAAGGGTGTTGTAGAAAAAGCCAGGGATACTAAAGTGTGTAACTGATTTGATTTGTTGAAATGGGCCAGGGAAGGAAAGCAGGAGACTGAGGCCAGAGACTCATCTCAGTGCATGGAAACCAAAGCAAAGGTGTTTGATTTTTATCCAAACAACAGGAACCACAGGCAGGTCTTAAGGATGGGAATAATGTGACCAGATGTAATTTTAGGAAATGCCTTAGTGGAGACCAGGGAAGGACATAGCAGGTCAGGAGAGCAGTGCAGCTGTGTGCCGGGTTCCAGCTCATGCCTACCAGACCTCCTATTGCATAGTGAGGTCTCTGCTCCTTCCACCAGAGCCATTTCTGGACCACTGTCAGTGATGGCCTTTCTTTGTTTCATTAGGCACCTTGAAAATGTGAAGAAAGTACCTTCTCCCTCCTCAAACATATGCACAGTAGCTTTAAAAATGGTTACTGGGTTGATGGTGAGGGGATTGGGTTGTGGGGGTGCAGAGAGGCCTACTGAGATCTGAGTACCATGCATCTTGTTGTATTCACATTTCCCCCACAGCCCAGTGGGAGAAGGGCAAGTGCCCATTGTTTTCCCCCTTGGTTCCCACATCTGTCAGGATGAGCTCCTTCCCATAATGCTGCTAGGTCTCTTATGCAAATAGACATCAAATAACCCACTCAGCTGGCCCTTGAGACACACTGGGCACCCTTGAATCCACTTTGTAATGTATATATACTCTCCATATAGGCGCATTTTATCATAGCTTTAGGTGAAAATATATGCCTCAAGTTCATTAGATTAGATATTCTAAACCACTCTTTTATTTTAATACATGTATGAATTACAGGAAACAAATTTTAAATACTTTGGTCAGCTTCTGAAAATGCAGAGGAGAGCCCTAAGATACTTAAACTAAAAAGTGAGCTGAAAACAGAGAGGTAAAGCAAGCTAAAGCTAGTCTGCCTCCTGAAGACAAATCCTTTTGCAGACCTGATGCTCTGAGGAGTGACTCCCTGACCAGAAGAATGGAAGACTGGTCCTTAAGCCCAATTATAGTGGGAGAATTAAAGCCCAGACCCTTGTATAAGGATAGGACGCTTATATGGCTAAACCTTCAGTTGAGAGAGGGAATTTCTGCCTACAGGCAAAGGGAACCATGAAGAGATCACTGGCTCCTGGTGGAAAAAGTCAATAAATAGTAATCACCACCATCACCACCCCCTACCACCATCATCTCCCCAAACAATTTGTATCAACAGACCTATCCTTTTGAAGTTTTATGTTTTAAATTCAAGGTATCTACTCAGTCTCAAAGCTGAGAAATTTAATTGGTCCTCAGCTACTTGCCTCCTGGAATCCTTCAGAAGCAGACACAGATCCTCACTGGAGGAAGTCAGCCTTAATTCCTGGGCCCCTGTGGATTCTTAAATATGATGTTTGATAAAATACAAACTCACAAAAGTTACCAAAATTAGAGTAAGCAAATCATCATGTGTGTGAGAGTCAGCATAAAAACAACAGCAATAACAATGTTATTACATCATTAATATATAACATAAAATTTGCCATCTTAACTATTTTTAAGTGTATAGTTCTGTATTCTTAAGTTTTTAAATGTTTATTTATCTTTGAGAAACAGAGTGTGAGCAGGGCAAGGGCAGAGAAAGAGGGAGACAGAATCTGAAGCAGGCTCTAGGCTCTGAGCTGTCAGCACAGAGCCTGATGCAGGGCTCAAACCCACGAACTGTGAGATCATGACAGCCGAAGTTGGATGTTTAACCGACTGAGCCACCCAGGTGCCCCTACATTTCTGTATTCTGAAGTACATTCACATTGTACTACTGATTTCCAGAACTCTTTTCATCTTGTGAAATTGGAACTTATTTAAATATCAATGTCCCATTCTCCCTCCCTTCAGTCTTTGGCAACCGGCAATCTATGTTCTGTCCTTGTCAACATGACTATGCTAGGTCCATCATGTAAGTGGAATAAAACAATATTTGTCTTTTTAAAACTTAGACACTTAGTATAATGATCTCTAAATTCATCCACGTTGCAGTATGTGTCAGAATTTCCTTCTTTTTTGGGGCTGAATAATATCCCATTGTGAATGTATACCAAATTGTGTTTATCCATTGTTCTGTCAATGGATGACACTTTGGTTGCTTCTACCTCTTGGCTATTGTGACTAATGCTGCTATGATATCGGTACAGAAATCTCTTTTCCAAGACCCTGATTTAATTCTTTTGCATAGGTACCCCAAAGAGGAATTGTTGAATTATATCATGATTCTAATTTTAAGTTTTTGAGGAACTGCCATTTCCAATTCCCACCAACAGTATACAAGGATTTCCACTTCATGTGCTCAGAAACAATTGTTATTTTCTGTGTATATGTGATTATTGGCCTTTACAATATTTTTTTTGGAGAAATACTTATTTAAGGATTTTGCTCATTTTTAAAATTGATCTTCCTTGTTGTTGTATTTCTTTACCTTTCTGGGATATTTATGTCTTATCAAATATTTCCTCCCATTCCAAAGATTGCCTTTTAACTGTGGTGATTGTGTCCTTTGATGAACAGAAGTTTCAAGTTTTGATGAAGTCAATTTATCTATTTTTTTCTTTTTTGCCTGTGTTTTTAGTGTTATATCCAAGAAATTATTGCCAAGTCTAGTGTCATGAAGTTTTCTTCCTACAGCTTCTTCTAGGAGTTTTATAGTTTTTGCTCTTATATTTAGGTCTTTGATCCATTTTGAATTGCTTTTTGTATATGATACAAGGTTTAATTTCATTCTTTTCATGTGGATATCCAGTTTTCTGAACATCATCTGTGGAAAAGACTCATTTCCCCAGAATGGTTTTGGTACTCTTGTAGAATATCATTTGACCATATATTGAAGATATATTTTTGGACCTTCTCTTCTATTCCATATGTCTGTCTGTCTTTATGCCATATCACACTGTTTTGATTATTGCAACATTGAAAGA
>CM053578.1:1642855-1676349 GCA_028646485.1 Cryptoprocta ferox | reverse complement strand
TTTCAACAATAGCCAAATCACAGAAAGAGCCTAAATGTCCATCAACTGATGAATGGATCAAGAAGATATGGTTCATCTATACAATGGAATACTACATGGCAGTGAGAAAGAATGAAACCTGGCCATTCGTAGCAACATGGATGGAATTGGAGGGTGTCATGCTAAGTGAAATAAGTCAGGCAGAGAAGGACAGATACCATGTGTTTTCACTCGTAAGTCTAAGAGGAGAACCTTAACAGAGGACCATGGGGAGGGGAAGGAGGGAAAAAGAGTTAGGAAGAGGGAGGGAGGCAAATCATGAGAGACTCTTGAATACTGAAAACAAACTGAGGGCTGAAGTGGGAGGGGGAAAGGGGAAGGGGAATGATGGACAGGGAGGAGTGCACTTGTGGGGAAGACCACTGGCTGTTATATGGAAACCAACTTGACAATAATCTATAAATTAAAAAAAAAGAATATTATTCAGCATTAAAAAGGACTCCACTCATATGACAAGAGCTGTCTAATCTCCTTATAAAGAAAATTTAAAACTTTTCAGATATCAAAGTAGACTAATGTAAATTGATAAATATAACCTATTGATGAATAGACATACTCACGTGGTAAAAAATACCACCTTTTTCCAAATTTCCACTTAGTTCCTGAGGAGCAGGATGAGCTGACTCTAAAATGGATAAGGCAGAGCAAGAGGACTGTAATATCTAAAATGGTCTTAAGAAGGACCAAGTAAGTATCTATTAGATAATAAGACTTTTAGTGAAGCTGTAGTAGACAAGACAGAATAGTACTAGTTTAGGGATAGTGTTTAATAGACAAAAACAGATGCACACATGCATGCAGAACTTATACGAAATAGTTACCTTTCAAAAAATGAGGAGATAATAGAGTATTTAATTGATGATTATCCTGATTGAAAGAAATTAAATTTCATGCTTACATAAAATTTAATTCCGGTTGCTTTAAGATTTGAATTAGAAAGAAAACTTGTGAAAAATTTACAGGAAAATCTGGGGAAAGTTGTTATAACTGAGGTAGGAAGGGTTTTCTCCACAAGGCAGAAAATGCAACCATAAAGAAGAAGATGGATATATTTAAACACTTCCAAAGCAAAACAAAAATAAATCTGTTCATTAAAACTTTATGCTAACCATAAAAATGAAAAGACAAGCCACAAACTGTCAGAAGACATTTATAACACATAAAACAAGGAATTAGAATCTAGAATATATTAAGATCCAATTATTTTAAAGAAAAATCCTAAGAATCCAATAGAACAATGGACAAAGCATTTCTTAAAGAAAACATGAAAGATCAGGACATATAAAAAAGTGCTCAATCTTATTAGTAATCAAGAAAATACAAATTAAAACAAAAGATGGTAGTATTTGGCACCTTTAGATTGGTGAATTTTTTAAAAAGGACAAAACTAACTTTTGGTGAACATATGAAGCAAAAGTCACTCTTACCTACTGCTGGTGGATATTAGCACAATTCCTTTGGAATACAATTTGCATTATCTTGGAACGTTGAAGATATGTACATATTATTATCAAGCAATTTTATGCTTACCAGAAAGTTTTTCTTCTTACAGAAACTCTGACACATTGGCATTAGATGATGCAAAAAATCGTTTCTAGCACAAGCGTTCGGGATAACAAAGATGTGAAGATAAAGCAAATGTCCATGCACAAATGGTATGCTCAGAGAGTGAACCACCACACAGCTGAGAAAGTGGATGCACTACAGCCACATGCAGAGTAGAACAAATCTCAAACACTTATTGCTGGTGAAAAGGGCAAGTCACAGAGGAGCAGACATGTATAATACCATTTATACAAAATTATTTTTTCTCTTTTTAAAGTTTATTTATTTATTTTGAGACAGAGAGTACAAGAAAGGGAGGGGCAGAGAGAGAGAGAGAGACAATCTGAAGCAGGCTCCAAGCTGTTAGTGCAGAGCCTGATGTGGGGCTCAATCCCACAGACTGTGAGATCATGACCTGAGTTGAAGTCAGACGCTCAACTGATTGAGCCACCCAGGCGCCCCTTAAGTAACTTTTTAATGGCACTAGAATCTTCTTTTGCATGTGGGTAGATACTTAGACCCAGTAAACACTCTCAAAGCTGGAACCATTGCAATGTCTAGCCTTTCCTGAGGGCTGTGAGTAAGGAGCTCCTCCATCAGAAATGTGGTTTTGTGCTAGCCAGACTTAAATATTTCCTTAGAAAATGTCTCTTTCCAGAATTAGGGCTATTGCTAGGTTGGGTCAGACAATTAAGAATCATGAACTGGGGGGACCAGGGAGAGGATGAAGGTCTTTTCAAATCTTTGCACTTACATGTACCTACTCGGGCACCTGAATGTGGGATGAGCTCATTCTCACTATTTATTTGGTATTAAGTGACACAATATTATTTCTGCATAATTAGGAAGAGAAGAAGCATTCCCCAGGCTGTGACCGCTAAATGACAAGACAGTACATTTGCACCACCGTTAGAAACCTCAATTAGTTTTCAACAGCAGCTGGGATGTTTGCAATTGATGCATTAGATCAGTGTTGCTCCTGTTGAAAGATGGGGCGGGGCAAGTGGAGGCAGGGGCCATGTTGTTAAACTCTTGCCTATTTTCAGAAAAAGTGCACAAGTGAATTTCCTCAATTGGAGATTAATTTTCTGTAATGTTTCTTACATTTTGGCTTATCTGCCTTCCTCTGGGTTATCCATACTAGTATTTAGGGTAATGGGATATCAGGTTAAATTCCAGTTAGATATCTGGTTTTCAGTAGTTTCTAGATTTACTGAAATAAGAGCAGTATAGAAAAAAAGGCACAGCTGTGTCCAGAACCCATACTTGCAAGGCCCACCCAAAGAGAATGAATGGCACAGTCACTGACATTCCTTGACGTGGGGCTTGTCTTTGAAAGGAGGAACTATGTTTCTTTTGTCTTTATATTCCCACCTCCTAGGATAAAGCTTGTGCCCAAGTAGGCAACCTGTGTCTTACCATTACAATGAATGATTGGATGGATGGAAAGCACAGCTAGTATACACACCACAGTGCTAATGGAGAGTAAGCAACCAAAGTATGTACACCACAGTACTGATGGAGGGCACAGAACTCCCACTGTGGACACCACAGTGCTGATGGAGGCACAGAACTCCCACTGTGGACATCACAGTGCTGATGGAGGCACAGAACTCCCACTGTGGACACCACAGTACTGATGGAGGGCACAGAACTCCCACTGTGGACACCATAGTGCTGATGGGGGGCACAGAACTCCCACTGTGGACTCAGCAATGCTGATGATGAGCACAGAGGACCTTGACTGAGTTTTACAGGTCAACCAGGCTATGAGTGTGCAAAGTCAGGTGGGCTCTTTTTCAGAAAGGAACATTTATTAAATGTCTACAACATGGCAAGACTGTGCTATGTTCTTTGCATGGATGGTTTTTTTTTTATTTAATCGTCTGGATTAATTATTCTTGTACTTCATTTATAGATAAGAATATTGAGGCACAGGGAATGAAGACAATTTCCTGAGGCCTCAGAGCCAGATTTGTCCAAAGATAAAGCCTGTAATTCTTCTATTAAACTACATGACACCATTTTAAAGCTGGTTGGTGTATCTTTTGGATTTGGTCAACAGTGAACATATGGACAATTTTGGCTTTAAACATTTCTTTGTCAGCAATAGCAGTTGGCTTATTTTTTTCTACTGCAGATCAGGTGGATAATGATCTTATTTTTTTCATTCTATTTCACTATAAATATAGGTAACTGTAGATAAGGCTTAGTAAGAGGGGAAAGTATTTTCTGTATTTTGAATGCAGGAACTTGAACTTTCTTATGTGTGCCCTGGCATCAGAGGCGAGCTCTGACAGTCTGCATCCCTGGAATCAGTCCTCATGGGCTGGCTCACAGAGGCTAACTCAGGCTATGAGGAGAGCAAGGGTTTCCTGGAAGCCATGATAGGCAGATATTCACCCCAATACACCTTGCTGTCTAGGAATCTGTACCCTCTTGTGTAGGTCTTATAAGCAATCTCACTGGTGGTGTCTCCTCAGGATCCTCATAGCTCTGCCTTCAGTAGAAACTAAGAATGGATCAAAAAGGAACCATGCTGGGCATTGGGAATCCCTAAGGGAGATTAGAAGAGGCCTCATACAGGAGCTTTGGGAAATGCAGAGGAAGCTGTGGGAGGAGGATGCTGTAAGTGGTAGGGAGTGTGCATGGGGTCACATGAGCATACAGGAGGCCTGGTTCCAAACTTGGGCGATAGAACTGAACGGCAATGGATTTTGTTTTAACATAATATTTGTATATGATTCTACTTTTCTTCCTACTTTTCTGAATTTCTGAAAGTAAAGGAATGAATGTTCATATTACAATAAAAAAGTGAAAGAAGAGCATAACTGTTGTATGGAGGACACAGCAAAATCTCTTAGCCCATATGTGATTTGTAACACAGCAATGTGAATTTGTAGCCACACTATTGAAAGTGAGGGGTGGGAAATCCTGATGTGTGCTTAGCAAGCAAGAAAGGTCCTGCAAATGCACCACAGGGCCTCATTGTGAAAATGCAAATATAAAGTATATAAGGTGCCTTTAATAGTCCATTATCTTGGGAAATTTTAGGAAGAATGCCAGTGATTGTCTGGGAACATGGTAGAAAGGAGACCCATGAAGTACTGCTCAGAGGCCATCTCCCACTCACCTTCCCGCGCCTAGCAAGCTTTCATGGAAGAGTTTCTTTTGGCCTCCCAGATTCTGATGCCCCACTCCCTCAGGGTGTAGCTGCAGCCTAATGGGCTCCTTAGGAGTAGGGTATCCCCACTCACTCTCAGCCATCTACCCCTTCCATTACAGTGTGAAGGAGAAGGACATGGGGAGCTGGCACCATTGGCCACCTGCCTTGTGCTGTCCATGTCAGTAATAACTGGAATCTAAAGGCATTTTGTTGTACCTTCATCATCTGTATAAGCCAGGCCTTGAACCTAATCTGTGTGCTTTGCAGGCCTCTGTGTGGAAGAGTGGCCACTTCCATTTATCCACATGGATGGATGCCCAGGAGTAGGTGACTGCAGGGAGGAGCGGGGTCTGGAAGAGCCCACTCCAGGCACATCCTCTTTTCCAGGCTGTGATGGTTAATGATCCATTGAGTCCCAAACACAGGATCTCCCTAAGTTCCTGGGCAGCCTGTAGAGAGAGGAAGCCATGGGCACAGTGATGCAAAGCCTCCTCCCCACCAAGACCAGAAGGAGGAGGAAGAGGCCTAACCCCTTGACAGAAGGTTGAAGGTTGAAGATGGGCTGTTATGCATTGGTGGGCACTGTTCTGACCACTCATTTTTCCCCAAATGAGAACAGGTGTTGAGATCATGTGGGGAAAGCTCAAGATGGTCTTACATTTTAACTGTTGGGTACTGTAGACCTTAACCAGACTTCATATGATACCTGTGGGGTTACCTCTACCATGCCTGATGGAGGGAGTTGGACTCTTGTAGATGTGGAAGCATCTGGTAGAAGTCTAACACAGATCCCTGGACATACCACTGTCCTGGTTGACACATAGCACCTGGGATGGTGGTGTGAAAATATCCCTAGGGCCAAGCAGTGCTGGCTGCTGGAGGTGGTCATGAGTTCCCTGAGGGAAGAGCCAGCACTGCTTCACTGAGCACTTGTGTATCATCATGGGCAATGTGGGCAGCTGCATGCAAGAACTAGGAACTAGGGTGTTTTTAAAATTTTTAAAATGTTTATTTACTTTTGAGAGTGAGAGAGACAGAGCGTGAGTGGGCAGGGGCAGAGAGAGAGGGTGACGTAGAATCTGAAGCAGGCTCCAGGCTCTGAACTGTCAGCACACAGCCCGACGGGGATCTCAGACTCACAAACCTTGTGATCATGATCATGACCTGAGCCAAAGTTGGATGCTTAACTGACTGAGCCACCCAGGCGCCCTGGAACTAGAGTTTTTGTTTTGTTTTGTTTTGTTTTGTTTTGTTTTTTTGATGTTGGACACTTAGGGAGGTGATAATATATCAAGTCAGTTACTTCTCAGCAAGAAAAAGTGCAGTCCTCTGAGTATATTTATAAAACACTGATATCTTGGTCCCATGCCCAAATATCTGATTCAGTGAGTCTGTGATATGGTCAGGACATTTGAATTTTTGAAGCCCTCCCCCACCTAGATGACTCTACTGGCTGCCAAAGCTGAGAAACACTGCCTCCAGAGCCACTAGCCCCTGGGAGGTTTGTCCCTCTCAGCCCTTTGATTCAGGTGTTTTGGTCTCTTGGGGGCCAGTTCCCTTTATCTTCTATTACTTGTAGTAAAATCTGGCTCATCTTTTAAGACCACTTTCTTTGGGATGCCTTGTCTTGACCACTCAGCCTGTTTGGTTGTTCTGTTATGGTTGTGGCTGGTCTTTCTGCAAAGTAGCCCCCTGCATCTGGCATGAGCCTTTTAGTATAGGGCAGAAAACCAAAAATAAAAGCTTGAGAGTTGATGGCTTGGCTGGAACTTGTGCTGAGCCTTAAACTGGAATACTCTAAGTGATAGCCAACATTTATAGAATATTAACACTCCTGGACAGAATCCTAAGTGCATATAGTTTTCCTTAAAAACATTTATATACAGTTCCTCTGATTAAAGGACATAATTTGCTAACTTATTTGTTCTTCCTAATTAAAAGTCAGCAGATGTTTTATAGCAAAAAAATAAAATATACATTTTTGTTAGAGGTATTCTTGCTTGTGTGTATCTGTTAGATTAAATTCTACAGTGGAGCTATTGTAATAACAAAAGGATTCTTCTCTGTTCATTATCTTATTTCCATGGCATTCATTTTTCTCAATATTTAAATGTATATTAACCTTGTTATTAATAATTATTATTAGTGTAACAATTTATTGATCACTTACTACAGGGCAAGCAGGGTGTATTTGTTTTTCTTTTAAGTTTTTTAAAATTTTTTTTAGCATTTATTTATTTTTGAAAGACAGAGACAGACAGATCATGAGCAGGGGAGGGGCAGAGAGAGAGGGACACACAGAATCGGAAGCAGGCTCCAGGCTCTGAGCTGTCAGCACAGAGCCCGACGTGGGGCTTGAACCCACGAACCATGAGATCATGCCCTGAGCTGAAGCCGGATGCCCAACCGACTGAGCTACCCAGGTGCCCCTCTTTTAAGTTTTAAAACAAACAATAAGAAGAGATTCTTACTTCCATCTTACCAGTGAAGACTTTTAGCCAAACATTACCCAAGATTACAGAGTCATATCTGAGGTTTGAAACCAAATAATAATGATCCCAAAGCTTTTTCTCATTCTACCAACATATTTTGCCTCTGATTGTTTATTAATGCTGATAATAACTAGCATTTATTGCTAGGTACATAGCACTATGCTATGGTTCTAAAGACCATATAAGAAAGAAACTAAATATTCTATAAAGTTTATGTGGAGAATTGGTTGGACAATCACACCCCCAACACAGTGAACATAGACCACAGAAAAATACAACAGAATATTAGTAGTAATTATGTATGGGTGACAGAGTTAGAGTGACTTTTATTTTCTTCTCTGCTTTTCTACGTTCAAATGTGTGTAATATGGATTTATATTATTTTTGTCTCAGAAACAATATAGTTTGTTACAGTAATCTAATGAGAGAGGAAATGGCCATGGGATATATAAATAGTTCTGTGTGGCAGGATGTACTCATCACTGCATGTGTTGTACACCATAGATGCTTTCAGAAATCAAAGGCAAGACTGTGGATGGGGCTGGAAAGTCCAAGATATATTCATGGAAGTTAGGCTGGGCTTTGAAGAACTGATGGGATTTTGGCAGGCAGAGGGTGTGCAAGAGAAGAACAACTGGTCAAAGGCTTGAGAAGGTGTGAATAGGCTGTTTCAGGCGAGTAAGGAGGAGGGCCCCTCTGCTTCTGATGGCTGTGGGAGGGGCCTCCTCTACACAGCCTCTTGTAGTATCTGAATTTTCCATGTGTGTTCCTTGCTGAACTTGGGTGGTCTCAGGCTACCAGAAGCAGAAATGTGCCAAGTTTCCTCAGATAGTGGAGTTTATCCAAAGAATGAAGCTCAGGGACAGGGAGATGCACAGGAAGAAGGACCAGGACCTAACCTGACATTTGAAACACATGCTCTGAACTGATTTTCTGGCATTGATACTTACTTGGTTTACTTACTGTCTTTCTCAACATTAGCATCATCTTCTTTTACATTTATGGTGAAGCCTTGATTGCCACCTTTTCCCAGAATAAGCACTTCTGTAAGTCAGTAGTAGAACTCTGTTGTTTGAAAATGCAGTACTAAATAAGCCCTTTTTAACAAATAAAGAAAGTAAAGGGAGCTGTGAAGAAATAGATATCTTGTCTGAATTTGTATAATAATCAACACTTAAAGTCTGGCTGATTCCAGACCCCCTATTCCTTTAATGATATTGTAGCGGCTTTTTAAAAACCCCATATCATGTTCTGATGGAGCCAAGAATGGAACTGACCAACAAGGATAAAAGCAGCACAAACATAAAGTTTATTAGGGCTAGAATGAAATGAAAGACTCCCACTATCTGAGAGGGTCTCCTTAAGGAGGAAGCCACTAAGGCATCTGAGAAGGAGGCTTATATTGGTTACAGTGGTGGGACCTCTTGAGGAGGAGTTACTGTGCAGCTGGTGAACCAGGATGTGGTCCAGGGCAGTTTGTTCCAGGGAGTGGGTGTTTCAGAATGTCCGTTACTATCTGCTCTTTATCGTTAACAATGGGTCGCTTGTTCCTATCTTCCCAAGGTCAGTCCATCTCCTGTCTCAATATCACTGAACCTCTCAAAAGAGACAGCCTTGAAGCAAAACCTCTTAATTTCCTAGAGTCTTGGGACAGGGAACCCCTTGTCTCTACCTTCACCAGGTATAATGCTCACTTGTGGGCCCCTAACCTCTTCACAGTTGCACTTGGCACCTGTCATAAAGCTCACCACTTCCATCAGGTAGTATGAAAGAGAAGGGAGCAGAATACAAGCCTCTTCCCTTTGATGAGAGATATAAGACCTTCTCATTTGCATTATTATAGGCAATTTGGCTGTTAGGCTCTGCCCCCTTCTTTCCCATCTGGTTCTTTAGCACTCTGAGACTCTTCGTCAACCTGAATTGGACTTGATAATTTTCTGAATCTGACATCTTGAACCTACCTTCTCCCTCCTACTTATATCAGCCTCTTGTCCCAGAGGCTATTGGAGTAGTGCTGACCAATTACTATGAGTATCCCTGGATACTTTTGGAAAGGTCAGATTTACAGAGGAGCAAGTTTGGCTGTAAGGGAATGGTGCTTCATGCTAGTTTTGAGGTGGCCATGGGTATAGTTGATAGGAAAGGGATGAGTTGGGGCTGGAGCTGGAGGCAGGTGGATTATGTGGTCAGGCTCTAGGACTATCCCAGAGCTTCTGGGTTTTGGATTAGACTACCACTCAGCCTAAAATTTCCCACTACTGATAATTAGTGATATTCTAAGGAGGCAGGAAAGCACAGGGTCAGCCTTCTTATTCATGAATGAATTGTACATACCATCCCACTTTCACATTAATTCTAGAATTCCAGCAAGGAGTAGTATCTGCAGTGCATGGGATAAGAGTAGAGATAATACATCAAAGGTGATGAGAGGGCCTAACAGAAATATTAACTCAGAGTTCTTATCTCTGAAAGTAATTCTTCCGGGAAGGTAGATTTTGTAGGGGGGTGACAGTTAAAATTCATATTGTGCATCATGAAGGTTACTTTGTAGCTGAATAACTATCTACTGAATGAGTGAACTAATAAATAAGTGAATAAGGAGTTAAAAACCTAGCAGGAACACTGGTTTGATGGCATGGCTCAGTGGAAATGGGAAGGCAGATATGTGGGGACTGAGTGCATAGTCATCATTATTTTCATTACCATTATCATCGTCGTTGTCATCCTCCTCCTCCTCCTCATCATCATGTCTACTAACATTTCATAGTCCTTCACTATTTCCCAAGGTGTCTTTGTGAGATGATCAAAATAGCACAAAATAGCATGATTTGTTATCTAGTGGGCCACCTATATCACAGCTCTGAACCTCCAGTTTCTTAATGGCAAAAGAGATCATGTGTGCAGAAGTTTATAAAAGACTTGGCACATATAAGTTTTCAATAGATACTAAGTTTCAGACATAATTTTGCCATCCTGAAAAATGGCTTTTGTCTACATTTCAATATTCCCCAGTAAACGTTTTTTTTTTGGGGAATAAATTTGCACTTGACCTTGAAGAAGATAGGAAAATATCTTCTTTGAAATCCTTGGTCAAAGCTAGAAACTTTGGTCACAAGCCTTTTTTAAACTAATTTTTTGGGAGTAGAAATACAATCTTCAATCTCAATAATATTGTCCAATCTGTTAGGCAAAAATCCAAAACTATCATTTGAAACATGAGAGGTCTTATGTTTTCAAAACTCCAGAGTCCTAATAAAGTGTTAAATCCATTTAAAAGGGCAGCATTAAAAATTTAAGACAAACTCCATCCTTTTATTTGAAAATGAGCAAAGGAATTTATTCAATTGAATTTGATTCCACTCATTGAGAATTCATTGAACTCTTAATAGAAAAGAAGAGGTTCAAGAAAAGCAAAGACAGAGTCTTGCCCTCTAAGAGCTTCTGGCCAAGTAGGGGTATGAGGAGGCATTAGGGGTGATAGTTGGAGTTAATTCTAGGAGCTGCTGCAATGGATGGCACATTCATGAACAAGATTCTGTGTCTCCCTCTCTCTCTGCCCCTCCCCAACTCGTGCTATGTCTCTCTCTCTCTCAAAAATAAATAACTATAAAAATTTAACAAAATGTATGCTTTCTTTTTTTCTTGGGAAACTACCTAGAAATGTAATGGCTGGATCATAGAGTAGGTGTGTAGTTTACTATTTAAAAACTGTCAAATAATTTTCCAAAGTGTTAGTAACATTCTATAAAAATATACGGGAATTCCAGTTGCTTCACATATTTTATTTTTATTTTCATTTTTATTGTGGTAAAATATACACATCATAAAATATGCCATTTTAACCATTTTAAGTGTGCATGTCCGTGTAGCCTGCTTGGGCTACTATAACAGAATACCATAGACTGGCTGTCTAAACAACTGAAATTTATTTTTCACAGTTCTGGAGACCGGGAAGTCCAAGATCAAGGTGACAGCTACTCCAGTTCTCCAGAGAGAGCTCTCTGCCTGGTTTGCAGTCCACCTTCATTCAACATCCTCACACTGGCAGAGAAAGAGAAAGAAAGGGTGAGCAAGCTCTGGGCCATCTTCCTCTTCTCATGAGGTCACTATTTCCATCAAGGGAGCTCCATCCTCATGACCTCTTTTAAATTTGATTACAAATTATCTTCCAAATACATCACATTGGGGCTTGAGGTTCCAGAAAAGAATTTTGGGGAGGACACGATTTAGTTCATATAAGTAGCATTAAGTATACTCACACTGTTGTACCGTCAGAACCCTATCCATCCCCATGATGTTTTCATCTTTCTAAAACTGAAATCTGTACAAATTAAACACTAAGATCTCATTCTTCCCTCCCTTGGCTCTTGGCAACCACCATTCTATATTCTAAGAATTAGACCACTCTGGATACCTCATCTAAGTGGAATCATATTGTATATATATTGTCTTTTTGTGACTGGTTTATTTCACTTAGCTTAGTGTTGTTAAGGTTCATCCATGTTGCAGCATGTCATTATTTCAGAGTTCTATTCTGTGATATGTATATACTACATTTAGTTTATCCCTTCTTCTGTCTATGGATACTTGTGTTGTTTTCACCTTGTGGCTATTGTAAATAAGGCCGCCATGCTGTTCAAGGCTTTGCTTTCCATTCCTTTGAATATATATTTAGTAGTGGAATTGCAGGATCACATGGTAGTTCTACTTAAACTTTTTGAAGAACCACCAATCTACTTTCTACAGTGGCTGCACCATTTTACATTTCCACCAGCAATGTATATGGATTCTCATTTCTCTACATTCTTATCAATATTGTTATTTTCTGTGTTTTTTTGTTTGTTTGTTCATAAAAGCATTTTAATGAAGTGGTAACACATTGTAGTTTTGATTTTCATTTCCCTAATGCTAGTGAGGTTAAGAATCTTTTCATGTGCTTTTTAGCCATATGTGTATCTTATTTGGAGAAATTTCTATTCAAGCCTTTGTCCATTTTTTGATAGTTTGTTTGATTGTTAAGGTTTTGGAGTTTTTTATGTATTCTGGTAGTAATTCCTTATCAGATATGTGATTTGCAAACATTTTCTCACATTCTGTGGCTTGCTTTTTCAATATATTGACAGTGTCCTCTGATATACGAAGTTATTACTTTTGATAAAATTCGATTTATTGATTTTTTTCTTTCAGTTGCCTGGGTTAATGGTGTCATATCTAAGAAATTATTGTTAAAACCATTGTCATGAAGCTTTAGTTCTATGTTTGCTTCTAAGGTTTTCATAGTTATTAGCTCTCATATTTAGGTCTTTGATACTTTTTGAGTGACCTTTATTGTTTTGCATCCAGTTTTCTCAGCACCATTTGTTGAAAGACTTTCCTTTCCTCATTAAATGGTCCTGGACTCTCTATGGTCAAAGATCTGTTGACTGTATATGTGTGAGTTTATTTATAGACTCTCTATTCTAATCCATTTGTCTGTCTTTATGCCAATACCACATTGTTTTGATTATGTAGCTTTGTAGTATGTTTTAAAATCAAGAAGTATAAGACCTCTAACATTATTCTTCTTTTCAAGATTGTTTTGGTTATTCAGGCTTCTTCGAGATTCCATATGAATCTTAGAATGGGTTTTTCTGTTTCTTCAAAAATTGTCATTGTGTACTGTTGGTGAGAATGCAAATTCATGTAGCCACTGTGGAATACAACATGGAGGTTTCTCAAAAAACTAAAAATAGAATTACCATATGATCCAGTGATTGCACTAATGGCTATTTATCAAAGAAAACAAAAACACTAATTCAAAAAGATATATGCACTGTTATGTGTATTGTAATATTATTTACAATAGCAAAAAATATGGAAGGAACCCAAGTGTCCATCCATAGATGGATAGAGAAGATGTGTGTATATATCTGTATATATACATACATATGTATGTGTGTGTGTGTACATACACACGATGGAATATTACTCAGCCATAAAAAAGAATGAGATCTTGCCATTTGCAACAACATGCAAGAATCTAGAGGGTATTATGCTAAGTGAAATATGTCAGAGAGAGACAAATACCATATGATTTCACTTGTATGTGGGATTTAAGACAAAATAAATCAACAAGAAAAATAAAAGACAAAAAAAAAAAAAAACCAGACTCAAAAATAGAGAACCAACTAGTGGTTTCCAGAGGGGAGGTGGATAAGGGAATGGGTCAAAGAGATCAAAGGTATTAAGAGTGCACTTATTGTGATGAGCACCAAGTAATATATAGGACTGTTGAATCATTATGTTGTACACTTGAAACTAATATAAAACTGTATGTTAATTATATTTCAATAAAAATGTCATTGGGATTTTGATAGGGATTTCATAATAGTAATAGTAAATACTATTACCTTGGGTAGTTGTGACATCTTAACAATATTAAATATTCTAATCCATGAACTATGTCTTTCAACTTACTTATTTCTTCTTTAATTTCTTTCAGCAATATTTTATAGTGTTCAGTGTACTCATCTTTCACCTTCTTGGTTAAGTTTATTTGTAAGTATTTCAGTCTTTTTGATGTTATTGTAATTGTTTTCTTAATTTCCTTTTCAGGATTATTGATTGTTAGTGTATAGAAACACCACTGATTTCTAGTCTTTACCTAGTATCCTTAACTTTGCTGAATTTACTTATTAGTTCCTACAGGTTTGTTTGTTTTTTTCAGAATCTTTAGGGTTTTGTTATCTGTGAATAGATTAATTTACTTCTTCCTTTCCAATTTGGATTCCTTTGTTTCTTGTTTTGACTAATTGTTATGACTTGAACTTCTAATACTGTATTGAATAGAAATGGTAAAAGGACATCTTTGTCTAGTTCCTGATATGAAGGGAAAAGTGTTCAGCCATTAATCACTGAATATATTAGCTGTGGGTTTTTCATATGTGATCTTTAATATGTTGTGTAAGTTGTCTTCTATTACTATTTTGTTACACATTTTATCATGCATGGCATTAATTATTGTTAATTGCTGTTCTTCATCAATTAAGGTAATCGTGTTTTTTCCCTTTATTCTATTAAATGTTTTATTATATCAATTGATTTTTATATGTTGAACTATCCTTGCATTCCAGGAATAAATTCCACTTGACCATAATATAAAATCCTTTGATATTCTCCATACCTTTAACATTTTTAGCCATTACAGTAAATGTGTAGTGGTATCTCATTATATTTTTAATTTTTATATTCCTAATGCCTTCTTAGGTAAATGTGTATTTTCATGCTTGTTTGCCATATGTATATGTTCTTTGGTGAATTGTCTGTTAACATTTTTGTTTATTAAAACTTGAGTTTTTTGTCTCTTTATTATTGAGTATTTAGTGTTCTTTATATTTTCTGGATTCATGTTCTTAATGAGTTATATACTTCAAAAATATATGCCTCAGTCTTTGACTTGTCTTCATTTTCTTAATAGTGTATTTAGGAGAGCAAGAGCTTTTAATTTTGATTACATAACAATTTATCAATTCTTTATTTTAATGAAACATACTTTTGATACCATACCTAAAAAAATGCCTCCAGTTATGAAATGAATATATCGAGGGACTACAAATCAGAGCATAAGGAATACAGTCTATGCTATTGTAATGGTGATGCAATGGGACAGGTGGTAGCTATATCTGTGGTAAACACAGTATAACGTATAAACTTGTCAAATCATTAAGTTGTACATCTGAAACTAGTGTAACATTGTGTTTCAACTACATCCAAATTAAATAAATTTAAAAATACATAAATAGGAAAAATTAATAATTAATAAAAATAAAAATGAATTTGCTTAATGCAAATTCACAAATATTTTTCTCTTATATCTTCTTATAGAAGCTTTAGTTTTAGGTTTTAAATTTAGACCTATCTCTTTCTTTGAGTTAGGTTTTGTATATAGTGAGTGTTATGGATCAGTTGTATTTTATTTATTATTATCTTGTATATAGATGACCAGTTTTCCCACCATTATTTGTTGAAAAGTCTATCCTTTCTTTCTATTAACTTTGTTTTGCACTTTGTCAAAAATGAGTTGTCCAGATATGTGTGGATTTATTTCTGGATTCTATTATTTTCCATTGACCTACTTATATAACTTTATGCCAATTATAATCAAAATGTGTACTATTGGCATAATTTGTAGTGTTGGCACCTCTCTCAATTCTGGTAATGGTATTTTTCTTTCTTTCTTTTTTTCTTGATCAGTTTGCATATAGGCTTGCCAATTTCATTGATTTTCTCAATGAACTAGCTTTAAGTTTCACTGATTTTCTTTATTTTTAAAATTTCTTTATTTCATTGTTCTTACCTGGTATTTAGCATTTACTTCCTTATGCCTTTTTTGTGTGTCACTTCCTCTTCTTTTTCTAATTTTAAAATTAGCACTGACATCATTGATTTTGACCCTTTCCTGTTTTGGAACATATGCATTTAGCGCTATAAATTTCCCAGTAAATACTGCTGTAATATCAGCCTGCAATTTTTATGTTGTGTTTTTATTTATAAAACATGTGTTTTTATTTATATTTAGTTCACAATATAGATTTCCTTTTTGATTTGTTCCTTGGCCCATGAAATATTGAGAAATTTTCTGTTAAGCTTGTAAATATTTAGAATTTTTTTCAGATATCTTGCTGTTATTAATATCGAATTTAATTTCATTAGGTCAGAGAACACACTTTATATGACTTGAAACCTATTAAACTTATTGTGACCTTGCATATTGTGTCTTGATAGATTTATCCACTACCCTTAGAAAGAATGTGTAGTCTGCTCTGGTTGGGTGGCATGTCTTTTGAATTTCAATTAGGTTATGTTGCTTGATAATATTCAAGGATACTCTATCTTTTTCTTTAGTTCTTTCAGGTACAGAAAAAGGGTATTGATATCTTTAACTGTAATGTAGATATTTCTCGTTGCCTTTCTATCAGTTTCTGTTTCCTGTATGTTGAAACTGCATTTTTAGGTGCATAATTATTTAAGATTATTATATACTCAACTAATTGACTCTTTTATAACAATAAAATTACCTTCTTTTTCCTGGTAGTATACCTTACTACAAAATCTACTTGATGTAATATTAAAATAGCTACAACAGGTTTTTTCCTAGTGTCAGTGTGGTATATCTTTTCCCATACTTTTCCTTTTAACCTGTTCATGTCTTTATATTTAAAATGTGTTTATTCTAGTCAGCATAAAGTTGGCTCTTGCTTTATAACCCAGTTTGACAATGTCCACTCTTTGGGGGGTTATTAGGACAATTAACATTTAATATAATTAGTGATATGGTTAGGTTTATGTCTATCATCTTGCTCTTTGTGTTTTATTTGTCCCAACCATTTTTCCCCATTTTCTTCTTTTTTCTGCTTTTTAAAGTTGATTGAATCTTGTTTATTAATCCATTTTATTTCCTTTGTTGGTTTATTAACTATAAGTCTTTATTATTGTAATGGTAGTTTTGTGGGTTTTAAAAATACATTCTTGGGGCACCTGGGTGGCTCAGTTGGTTTAAGCATGTGACTCTTGATTTCAGTTCAGGTTGTGAACTCACAGTTTATGAGATCAAGCTCTGTGTCAGTCTCTGCACTGGTAGTGCAGAGCCTGCTTGTGATTCTCTCTCTCCCTTCCTGTCTGCCACTTCCACCTCTCTCACTCTCTCAAAATAAATAAACATTTGAAATAAAATAAAACACAATCTACAATAATATAATAGACAAAAATAACAGATAATACAATAGTATATAATAACATGTACCATATTATGATATATCATAACATATATAACTGCTTTCAATATTATACACTTCATGTAAATAGAAGAAATTAAAGCTATTACTTATCCCAACTTTTGTGCTGTTAATTCATACACTTTCCTTATACATTTGTTATAAACCCCAAATGCACATTATTATTTTTCTTTATACAGCCAATTAACTTTAAAGAGATTTAAATTCAAAAAATTATCTTTCTTCTGCATGCTATTTCTTACCTTAGGTCCATATCTCTGTGTGGTATCACTTTCCTTCTGACTGAAGGATTTCCTTCAACATTCATATAATGTGGGTGTACTTGCTATGAATTCTTTGAATTAGTCCTAATTTTATCTTATTTTTTAGAAATATTTTTGTTCTGGGTATAAAATTGTTCGTTGATAGATTTTTTTTGGTACCTCAAATGTTATTCCACTGTCTTTTTGCTTACATTGTTTCCCATGAGAAATTAGCTATTATCCTTATATTTGTTCCTCTTGTTTGTAATGTGAGTGCTTTCACCTGCTCAGTCTGCTTTAAGAATTTTTTTTTTATTAATGGCTTGGAATGATTTGATTATGATGAGTCTTGTAATGTTTTTTCCCCCATGTTTCTTGTTCTTGTTGCCCCATAGCTTCTTGAATCTATATATTTATATTTTTAAATGAGTTTGGAAAAATTTCAGACATTTTTGTTTCAAATATTTTTTTTGTGCCTTCCTTTTCAAGATCTCTAATTAAATGAATATTAGATTTCTTAAAGTTGTCTGACATCTCACTAATATTATTTTCAGTGTTTGTTCTCTGTGTGTTTGATTTTGTATATTTTCCATATGTCTTCAAGTTTAGTAACTTTTTTCAACTGCATCTAATCAGGGATACCCAATGTTATTTTTCACTTCAGACACTGTAATTTTCATCTCTAGAATTTTGTTTGTGCCTTTTTCCCCCCTATCAGATTCACCATATTATATATATAAAGTAGAGAAATGACAATTTAAATGTTCTTGTCTGGTTAATTTAATATTTGTGTCAATTCTGGTTTAGTTTTCTTGATCAGTTACTGTCTTCATTAAGGATTATATTTCCTCTTTTTTTGTATGCCTTTTTTTTTTTGTTTTTTTGTTTTTTTTTGTGTGTGACAGACGTTGTGAAATTTACCTTGTTGAATGCCAGACAATTTTTGTATTCCTATAAATATTCTTGAACATTATTTTGAATGCAGTTATTTGGAAACACTTTATTCATTTCAGGTCTCAATTCTATAACTTGTTATGTGCATCAGGAACCAGTGCTCCATCTATCACTTACTATTCACCACTACTAAGACAAAACATTCTTGAATAGTTTACCCAATGACCCATGAATTATAAACTTTTCCACACCAACTAGTGACTAGTGGGAATAAACACAATTCCTAGCTCTATGTGAGCACTGGGTATCTTTCTATTATTCTTTCAGGTTTTTTTTTTTTTTTTTTTTTTTTTTTACTGAGGTAGCTTATTTACGTGCAGGTGTTGATCAGTATTTTTATGAATACTTGAAGGGGACCCTCCATAGGTCTATGAGCTTCTTTCTATGAAAACCCTTCTCTTTCATATACTGTCATGTGAACTCCAGGTGCCTTGGTGTCTCTCTGGGCTCTCAGATCTAAGTTTTCAATTTAGTAAACCATCAAGGTCTACTTGGGTTCCCCTTCTTGGTGCTCCAGCCTGGAAAATCTGTTAAGCAGTGAGTTGAGAGATTCATAGAACATTCATAGTTTATCTCCATCTTGTAGGGATGATTGTCTTTCACTGTCTCAAGTTGAGTTTTTTTTTTTAATGTTTAATATATCTTCTTGTTGTTGTTTCAGGCAGAAAAGTAAATGATATCCACGTTACTCCATCTCGGGCAGATATGGATGTCATACTTGGTATCTCTGATAACATTCTTAGTTAACAAAAATGATGTTCTAATATATGTTTCCTGTGTGCCAAGAAGTGAGCTTAAAGATGCATATTAGCAAGTCATTTGATTCCCAAGATTTCTCTGTAAGGCAGGCATTAACCCTTCTCTAACGTGTTAATTTTATGATGCTTGGCAAGTTATTTCATCTATGAATTCTGTTTTTTAATATACAAAATGGTGATAATAATACTAACAATAATAGTAAACTGTTATTTCCACAAAATTGTTGAGTGGATTAAATGATACAGTAAACGTTGAGCATTCAGCTTATTACTTGATGTGTAGAAAATACTCAATATGGGAAAATCAAAGCATAGTGATGTTTAGTAACTTGCCAAAGATCACACAGCTGTTAAATGTCAGAGCTTGGGAGGAATCCCAGCACTATCTCACCCAGGAATGCTGTGGTATCTCTCTAGGCAAAAAAAACAGGGTGACAGTCTAGAGGAAGGGATGTCATTGAGCTGGCTGTAGTGGCAACCAAGAAAAGTGAAGATGTGATTTTAGCTGTGGGAGTGGGAAGCAGTAGGAGGGAGTAGAGGAAACAAGCTGGATAGACACTTCCCAGTTTGCATACCTCCAGAACACTACTGTTTAGTGAGCCTGAGCAAAGGATTCTGATACCACAGACCTTGGTAAGTTGTGTGCTGTCTCATAACAACAGAATAAAAGCTCTAATGAATCTGTAATAAGGAGAACTTCTTAACTTTAATTTTTTAAGTTTTTTTTTTAACGTTTATTCATTTTTGAGAGACAAAGACAGAGTGTGAGGAGGGGAGGGGCACAGAGAGGAGACACAGAATCTGAAGCAGGCTCCAGGCTTTGAGCTGTCAGCATAGAGCCAGACATGGGGCTTGAACTCATGGACTATGAGATTAATTAATTAAATTAATTAATTAAAATAATTTTTGGCATAAAATATATATAATTATATATAATTTTATGAAGTTGGAGGTAATAACACACCTGTGAAACAATCACCACAATCTATGCCATAAATGTATCCATCACCTCCAAAGATTTCCTTCCATCCCCTTATTTATTTTTATTATTATTATTATTATAAAAACTTTAAGGTAAGATCTACCTTTTTAGCAATTTTTTAAGTATACAATATAGTGTTGTTAACTATAGATATTACACTGTACAGTAGGTTCTGTGACTAATTTATCTTGTATAACTGAAAGTTGTATCTTTTGGCTAATACTGTCCTAATTCCCCTCCATTCAGCTCCTGCCAGCCACCAGTCCATATTATGCTTCTATAAGTTTGACTATTTTAGGTTCATATATAAGTGATCTCACAGAATTTGCCCTTTTCTGTCTGGCTTATTTTACTTAGCATAACATCCTCCAAGTCCACTCATGTTACAAATGGCAACAGTTCCTTCTTTATAAAGGCTGAATAATATTCCACTGCATGTGTATACCACATTTTCTTAATCTAGTCATCTTTCGGTGGACATTTAGGTTGCTTCCATGCGTTGGTTATAAATAATGCTTTAATAACATGGGAATGCAAATATCCCTTCAAGATTCTAATTTCAAATATTTTGGATATATACCCAGAAGTGGGGTGCCAGATCATATGGTAATTCTATTTATGTTTTTTTGAGGAAACTCCATACTGTTATCCATAATGGTTGTATCAATTATCATTCCCACCAACAGTGCACAAGGCTTCCATTTTCTTCACAATTTTACTAACATTTGCTATATTTTCTTGATAAAATAGCCATCCTAACAGGTGTGAGGTGGTTTTGATTTAATTTGAATTTCCCTGATGATTAGTGATGTTGAGAATTTTTCCACGTATCTGTTGGCCATCTGTATATCTTCTTTGGAAGAATATCTATTTGGGTTCTTGGTCCATTTTTAAATCAGGTTGTTTTTTGTGCTGTTGAGATGTAGAAGTTCCTTATCTATTTTAGATATTAACCCTTTACCAGATATATAATTTGCAAATATTTTCTCCCATTCTGTAGGTTGCCTTTTTATTTTGTTGAGTGTTTCCTTTGCTGTGCAGAGCTTTTTGTTTGACATAATCCTACTTCTCCATGTTTGCTTTTGTTGCCTCTATCTTTGGTGTCACATCTAAGAAATCATTGCATAGGTCAGTATCCAGAAGCTTTTCTCTAAGTTTTTTTGTAAGAGTTTTAATGTTTCACATATCACATCTAGGACTTTAATTTTCCCAGTACCACTTATTGAAGGATAATTCATTTTCTATTGTCTATTCTTAGCACTCTTATCAAATGTTAGTATTATGTGTAAGATTATTTCTGGGCTCTCTATTCTGTACCATTGGTCTATGGGTGTGTGTGTGTGTGTGTGTGTGTGTGTGTGTTTGATTACTCTATCATACTGTAGCTTTGTAGTAAAAATTTTAAATTAAGAAATGTGATGCCTTTAGCTCTGTTTTTCTTGCTGAAAATTTCGTTGGCTATTTGGGATCTTTAGTGGTTCCATATAAATTTTAAGATGTTTTTTCCTATTTCTGTAGAAAATGCCATTGGAATTTTGATATGTATTACATTGAATCTGTACGTCACTTTAGATGGTATGGATTTTTAACATTAATTCTTTCAATCCATAAACATAGGATATATTTCCAGGATATATTTCCATTTATTCGTGTCTGCTTTTATTCATTAGTGTGCAAGTCTTTTATTTCCTCAGTTAATTTTATTCCTAAGTATTTTCTTTTTGGTATTATTGTAAATGGAATTGCTTTCTTAATTTCCTTTGTGGATGATATGTTGGGAGTATATAGAAATGCAACTGATTTTTGTTTGTTGATTATGTATCCTGCAACTATGAGGAATTTGTTTAATTGAAAAGTTTTTGGTGGTGTTTAACTTTGTTTAATCTTAACATTCTATAGAACTTCCACTTTTCAAGCATGCTGTGGACTTAAAATCTATTTTGAGCCTAAATTTTGCATGGTTTAGTGATGATTTGGTATGGTGTGATGAAGAAGAGTGGGAAATCTGGAGTATCTCTCATGTTACTTCTTGGGTGGTTAAGAATATGATAGGACTTTGACAGTGAGGGGGAAATTGCTACTAGAAGAACAATTCTCACGTTTGCTCCTTCTTTAACAGTAGCAGTTCCTTTTGAGTTCACCAGGTAAGTATGAAAGGACGATCAGCTTGATTCACATCTGTTAATGGTGGGGAAAAAGTGGGGAGTGGGAGAAGGGGACTTGAAGAAATAGTTAAAGAGATAGGAGGAGAAGCAGAAGGTAATGGAGTCACACAAACCAATGGAAAAAATTGTTTTAAGGAAAAGGGACTTACTGGCTGTGGCAGGCAGAATAATGGCCCTCAAAGATGTCCACATCCTCATCTCCAGAAATTGAGAATGTGTTTCTTTACATGGCAAAGGGGACTTTACCGATGAAATTAAATTAGGGGCTTTGATGTGGGGAGATAATGTCCTGAATTATTCAGATGGATTCAGTGTAATCACAAGGGTCTTTAGTCATGGGAGAGAGGCAGATGAAGAGGTCAAAATGATGCAATGTGAGGAATACTTGAACACCTCACTCCCTGTTGCTAGATTTGAAAATGAAAGAAGGGGTCATGTGCCAAGTGATGCAGGTAGTCTCTAGAAGCTTAAAACAAAAAAGAAATTAATTCTCTCATAGTACTTCCATAAGGAAGCAGTTCTGATGACATCTTGATTTCATCCCAGTGAGACCCATGGTGGATTCTGACCCCCAGAACTGTGAGATAGTAAAGTTTTGTGTTTTTAAGCCACCAAAATGTGGTCATTTGTTACAGCAGCAATAGGTAACCAATACACTGGTGGTCTCCAATAAGAAAAAGACTTAAAAAAAATCCTTGTATTTTAGAAATAATTGGTGACTTTAATTAGAGGAGTGTCACTAAGCTGTTGAAGAAAGAGGCCATAGTTGGGGAAGTGTAATACTATTCGGAAGTAGAGATGTACATGTTTGGATTAGAAAGGGGGGAGGACTTTGAGGAAGGGGCAGTGGTTAGAAGGGGACTCCAGGTCAAAGGGGCAGACTTTGCAGGGTTGGAGCGACTTCAGAAAATTAAAGAAAAATAATAAAAAGTAGTGTCATTCCTACACAGCGTGTGAATTTACTATGCAATTCTGGAGTAAAAGAAACCTGCAGTACAGAACCAGTCACTGGGAACTGAAATATCTCCATTAAAATAGAGCAGAGAGAATAAGAGAGGCGGATCAGCTGCAATAGTGCTGTGGGAGCAGCTGCCGAGCATAGATTCCTCTGTGCGCCCGTCCTTACTCTGCAGTCTAGTTGGGACCTTCCCTGTGTGTTCTGGGTTTACCCTTATCACCGCATCTGCTTCATCGCTGTGCTCATGTTTCTGTCTTCCCTGCTGCCTGCACATCCTAGAGGATGGGGCTGAGAAGGTCTCACTGTTATGTTCTCCTGGCCAACGTGATGCCTGGAATGCTGCACAAGATTTCTACATATTTGTGACATCAGTGGCTGACTGGACAAGTGCCCTTCATTTTGCCTCTTTTAGCATCTTCCTGCTCTTCTCTGCCAGCCCTGACTTTTCCTGTCCTCCCAGTCTCGCTCATGTCTCTCTTGCTCAAAATCCTTTTGGGTAGAGACCATTTGGTGACTTCGGGTAAGCAAAAGGCCTGTGTGCTGATGGTCAGGTTTCCACATGGGCGTGGCCAAGATGCTCATCTCCATCGCCACTGCTGGCAAGTGTAGTGATCCTGGGTTCTGCAGCCTGGGGTGGTGGAAGGAACATGGGACCTGAGGTCAGCTGGACCTCAGTTCTGCCTTTGATCAGCTTGAGTGGCCTGGGAAGATTCCAAGGGAGCTCCTCTTCTTCAGCAGATGGGATGCTTCAACTGAGGTATGAAGACTATGGTAAAGCTTAGATATAATGTATGTACAGATATCCCAGGGTATATCCCAATACACTGGGCACAGAGTAGGTGCTTGATAAATTAGGGGTTTCTGTTATGTATAGATGAGATGTCCAGTAGTTTAAGACTTTGGAGGTTACATAAAGTTGCACATAAATCCTGCCATTCATGATCCATATAACCTTAGTAACTTTAAGTGTTTCACTGAATCTCACTGTGGCTCAGTTTCCTCAAATGCAAAGTACGTATAACAAAATCTCCCTTGTGGAATATGCAATTTGTGAATTTACTATGCAATTCTAGAGTAAAAACAAGCTCTGCAGTATTGCAGAGAATCTGGCTCCTGATAATTCCTTTCTCCTTTCCTTTTCTGTTCTCTGAGACAGAGTCTGACAGACATTTTTGCTCTTTAGAAACTCATCATCCACACAGCAGACATGCACATGGACTTCCTTGGTGCATGCTGATGTGAATGCGGCCTCCTGGGTCATCTAGGACATGCTTAATCATGGCCTGTGTGGCACAGATGCATTTGGGGCCTCACTGCATTTAGCAAGTTAATTGTTCATTAAGAGGAAGGGACATTCACAGAGCTGACCTGACATCCTGATAAAATACCAAATGACTTTCAGTGATTTATGGGCACAGATTCAACTCCTTGCTGGCTCATGTCAGAATGGGCTGGAGTGATAAGCACACACTTATCTCTGGGCCTTGATGAATGACAGGGAAACCTTGTACATAACGGCAACAAAGCCACCCTGTGGGAAGAGGACTGTCACAGAGTGCATTACGAAAGCCCAATCAGCCTCCTTGTGGGAGGACAATTAATGGAATTAAAAGTTAGAATTTTAATTATCATACAAATTAGAAGGAAATTAATCAGCTCATATTTTATGACTTCTCTTGGTGTGAAGCACTGCCAGTTAAGTTTTATGGCAAATCTTTGATTAATTGAGACACAGCATGAAGGTATAAAATCCAGACTCAAACCGCATGTTAATATCCCCCTTTCTTCCCATGCTGCCCCAAGGTTAGAAACTGGGTAAAGCAGAGATGATACTGAAGAAACACCCATATGCGCAGATGCAGTTTACATTATGACTTTCCAGTTTGCCTTTCACACTTTCTCAATGTGGACAAGGATCTTTTGCCCCACCTCGTTCTTCATGTGGTGTTCTTCAGCTTCTGTTTTCTGCCAACATCCTTTGGTTCAGGGGCTCTTGAGCACAGCATCCACCACTTGCCTCTGGGCAGATATCCCGGGACTGAGGGTCACTGCAGAGTCATTGGTCAGAACTCCGTGTCCATGTGTCCATCCTCCCAGACCTTCCCAGGACCCTGGACCAAATTAAACTTTGGCAACTGAAGGATTGTTTTCACAAGGTCAGCACACTGAGTCTACAGCTCCATGTCTGTTAGCCTGGGTCCCTCAAGTCAGAGTGAAAGGCTTCAGAGACAGAAATGGACAGCTGACCAGAGCTGCCTGGGACACAGCACACAAGTCGACTTGTCACTCTGTTGTTCCAGACACACAGAGAAGTTATGAGTCAAGTTTACAGGCGACTATTTCAGGGAGGGAGTTGGGGGAAATGTGTATGGAAAGGCAGCCTGTATGGGGCTCAAAGTGAGTCTTGGAGAGAAGACATCACTGAATGGACATCTGATAAACATGTCAGTTGTACCATGTCTGCCTCTAAGCTACTGATCTACTCTGCACCCCTCATGTCACCCCCAAACATGTCCTTTTCACAGCCTTCTCCATTTTGGTAAATAGCTTTTCAGGCCTTCTGTATGCTTAAGAAAATTTGGAGAAATCTGATCTTTCTGCAAATCTTGCAGTTTCCACTATAAAAACATATGCAAGAAGCAATCACATCTTACCACTCCCTTCACACACTGCTCCCCCTACTGCTATCAGTCACCTGGGTCACCTGGGCTACTGTGACTTCCTCCCAGTCCGCTTTTTCTATCCTTGCATACTTCAGTTGATTCCCAACAAATCTGCTAAAATGCACCCATTATAATATAAATCAAATCATGTCACCGCACTGCTCAAAATACTCTGAGGTCTGGGTCTCACTTTGGGTAAAACTCAAAGTCTTCATGGTGATCTTCAAGGCAGTGTGGTCTGGCCCCTTGGCCTCTCTGACGTTGTGATCATGTTCTCCCCTCTTCATTCCACCTAGCCTTGTGCCCATTTGCACTTGCTGCGTTCTTTCCCAGGAATGCTCTCTCCTCTGGCAGCGAAGTGGTCCAGCTCTCTCACTTCATTTCAGCCTTAGCTCAAGAGCTTCCTTCCCAGGGAAGGCTTCATCACTCTGTCCAACAGAGGCATCTCCCTGCTCCCTGCTCGCTGCAGCCCCTGGCACATGGGTGTTCTGGTAATTGGCTCAGTGTTGGGGGGATGGGAACACTAGTTTGTAGAGCTTGCTGAGTTCAGAGAGGTGAATTTTTTTTTTTTTTTACCATGGCTTATTTTAAGCTACCAGAGTGATAGTGCAAAATTCCTGAAAACACAACAATTGGCTTTCACAACCCTGTATAGGTAGTTGCAGTGTACTCCCCCTACAGTCTTTTTTCTGTTCCGTTTTTTTCCTTAGTACCAATTCTGACATATTGTGTACTTTATTAAATACATCTTGTATTAGCTATCACTCTCATTAAAATATACTTTCCAAGAGGGCAGTAATTTTTTAACTATTCACGACTTTCCCCCTAGGTTCTAGGATAGCATTTATCACATAGTATATACTCAATAAAATTTTTGCTAAATGACAGTATTTATAGAAGAATGGGTGCCTACTACTCAGAAACTGGTAAGTCTGGGGATACATAAATGAATAAGACCAGGCTCTTGACTTCTGCGTACTAATGAATACAAGCCTCTGTAATATAATGAAATAAGGACTAAAATAGAGGTTGTTCCTGATACATATAAGAACATAGAACAATCATAGAAATAAGATTCAAATATGAGTTGATTGATTCTGATGTGTATGGGGGTGTGATTCTATAACTATTAATAATGTTTGACTAAGGGTCCTGGAATGCCCAGCTCTAATATCCCGTCTCTTCATTAAATTCCATATATATATTCAGGGCGCTCTGGTTCTTCAGGAACTTGTGGAGTGCAGTTTGATCATCAGAATGGGTTCTGGCCACACTGAAGTACACAGCTTCAGTTAAGGCCCACAATGTCCAATTTTACTACCCACAGCCCTGGAGCCAGACTTAAAAGAAGACTTCGTGTTCCAGAATGAAGTAAAGTGGGAGCACTTTACTTGTGCCTGCCTGGGAATACCCTGTGGCCCTCCACTCACTGGTGTTGTGGGTGGCAGAGACCTTGTGTGGCAAAGGTACATGTGTGCCTTTTAAGACACGGTTATCTTATTTACTAGCAAGTGTGGTTGCAAAAGAATATGAGTCCATTAGGTCAATGTTTACCTTATTTTGAAGAAACATGAGGAGGGAATGAGGAGAAGGGTGATGACTTTTCCTTCCCTTTATGGATTGTTAGTAATTTAATGTGCAATTTATCCCAGTGACAGATGTGTTTCAAACTATGGCAGGATGAAGGAAATGAACCTTTATTAGCAATACTAAATTACTTTGTTAGACACCACTCACATATATGGGCCAAGAGTTTGGTTGACCGAATTCCTGACTGACACTTGATTTCTGCTCAGGTCATGATCCCAGGGTCATGGAATCAGGCCTTGTGTCAAGCTCCGCACTGAGTGTGGAGCCTGCTTAAGATTCTTTCTCTCTCCCTTTGCCTCTTTCCCCATCTCATGCTCTCCCTCTCTCTCTTAATATAATAATAGTAATAATAATAATGAAATAATTCCTGAAATCCTTTAATATATTCTCATAACCTATATGGTAATTTGGAACAGAGCATAGCAATTCTTGGGTGAGAGTTTCTTGGTGTTCATTCATCATTCTGTGTGTTCCAAGTACCTTCTATTTGTCCCTCCATGTGTACTCTCTTCCTTTTTCCACCCTGCTTAGTGCCCGGGGAATTGACCTACATGGACTAATAGGCAGATTCCCCATTGCTGGACTTCTGGTTGGGTTTGGCCAATGTGAAGCCCAAGGAGAACATCAGAAGGAGGGAGAGGGAAAAGTCAGGGTATCTATTTTTCTGGCTCTTTCTTGAAGAGATACGGATGCACCCACCTACCATGGGTCAGAATTGCTTCAGGTGTCATGCTCAGTGGAAAGTACTTCTGACCGCTTGATGGTTGTTTGTCTTGAAAAGTTTTATGCAGTTTCCTGAAGACCAGGATGGATGTGCCCTCCTTCAGAGGAGTATGGCATTTACTGTTTCCAGATTGTGAGCACCATGGGTAGGGACCACTTCAGACCAGCTGTATAACCTGAAGTTACTTGGTGGACACAGGTAATGCCTTTGCAGATGTGAAGGCCAGAAATTCTCAGAGGCTTTTAATTTTCCTTTTCTGTATATTCTTTTACTTTTTCTGCTTTGCTCCCTCAAGACAGTTTCTCTGCATTCCCCAGGGGTTCGAGGAAGCAGGGCATGGGAACAATTTGTTTTGCAGTTGCCATGAGGGTAAAGCCAGGAGGCTTAAAGCTACACCTGTAACAGTTTTCAGCTTGAGTGGGCCCTGTGCCACATCTTCTGAAAAAAAAAAAACAAAAAAAACTTCTGCTTTTAAAAACACCTTTATTCTGCAGAAATGCCCCCTTGGGGGGTGGCATTTCAAAAAGCAGAGAGCACAGAGCATTCTAGAAGAATGATCTCATTTTGGTAATGATGATTTCTTAAGAAGATCCAGAGATACTTCGTTAAAAGTATTTGGTATAGATAAAAATAACAAGGAGATAACATCTTCATCTATAAATTAGAAAATGTTAAAAAAATTTTTCATTCCACGTGACGAGACAGGCACTCTCACTTATTAGCGTGGCGTGGAGCACATTCAGAAAGAACATGACAACGTGAATACAACCTAGAAGATAATTATACCTTTGGGTCTGCAATTCAACTTCTAGGAAATTAGCTTAAGTAAAATCTAAAATGGTTTAAAAAGCACTATGCATAAGGATTTATTTATTCAATAAATATTTATTGAGAGCTACCATGTAGCAGATGTCTTTTAAGTGCTGGGAATACAGCCATGATTAAGAACAGAGATGTCTTGTGCATGGAAATGCCCCTTCAAGTCAGGGTTGGGGTCTTTTGATAAACAAACAAGGAATTAGAAGATAATGTATCATTAAAGCTTTCTTAGCATTCTCCATTTATGGCCAAAATGAGGTAAGAACACCATAGCTTATTTTTCACAGTGGTCACAGAAAAACACAGTGGACAAAATAAAAAAGCAACTGCCTGAGGAGTCAAAAAGACAAAACAGCAGACAGGCTGGCGAGGGGAGTCAGAACTCCCCACATGGAAAATGACCAAAACAGTGGCAGTGAGTTTCCTGCTTTGTTTAGTTTGGTTTTCCTCTGTTAAGTGTCAGTGACCCAAGGATTGGTCAAAATGGGAAACTATATAGCTAATCCAGTTAGCAAAACTGCAAGAGAGGTCTGTTCCTCAGGACAGAGTATGGGAAAAAAGTCCCTGTGAACCAGGGAATGTGGAGAGAAGCCTAATTTTTCTTTTTTCCCTGTTTTTTTTCCCTTCTCCTGTCTCTACTTGAAGACATGTTCCAGTCTCACTACCATGGAGTTTGCATTAGCATCTAGAACTTCAAGAGGAAGATCCTCTGGTTGCAAGGAGGAACTGGGAAAAGTGTTTCACAAGGAGTATGTGGGGGTATCCCAGATATATATTTTTTCTCTCTTTCTTACCACTTCATCCCAAAGGAAAGCACTGTAAGGTAGAACAGCACAAGTGGTTAACACTGAAGGAACTCTGTGTTTCCCAGGAAAGGAGCCCCCCAGAGGGAGGAAAAAATCTGAGAAGATGACCAATATCCATGTGAACCACCGCTATGCTGAGCCTGTACAGAGCACACCCAGATGATGCCAGCAAAGGCTTCTAGAAATGAAGTACCGTAGAAACCAAACCCTAGTCCTAATCCAAATCTTGAAGGTGCGTGTGAAGACCAAGCAGCATAGCGACAGCTGTGAGAACTGAGTGTATGTTGGAATTACCACTGATGGAAGGCAGAACTTGCAATCCAAACCCATTTGGGTTGATTGCTAGCTAAACAAACATAAAATTATGTTCTTCAGAGAATTTTAACATGACCCAGAGTTGCATAACAAAATATTTAAAATTTTCAGAAAATGTCACCAATTCTTAAGGGAAAAGTACAATCAAAACAGGCCAGCCCTGGAATGACCTAGATATCGGAATTGTCAGATAGACTTTAAAACCACTTTATAACCAGTATTATAAAGATGACTTTACAACAGTGAGCTGGTAGGCAAAGGTAAACATTTTTGAAACAGAGGTAGATATGGGAATTTGCAGGGGAGAAATAGAAATTATAGAAACAGAATCGAATGTGAATTTTAAGACTGTGAATGGCAATATCTGAAATTTACAAAGTTGCTAGGTTAACTCATCTAAATGGAGATGATAGAGAAAAGAATGAATCAATTTGAAGACAGAGGAACAGAAATGATTTGATCTGAAGAACAGAAAGTAAAGAGATTGAAAATAAAATGAACAGAGCCTTAGGGACCTTTAGGACAATATGAGAAGGTCAAGCTTGTGTCATTGAAATCTCTAAACGTGAAAAAAGAGTGCAAGACTTAAAACATATGATGATATAATGGGTGAAAACTCCCCAAATTTGGTGAAAAAAATAAACTTATAAATTCAAGAATTTCTGTAAAATCCACATAGTTAAATGCCAAAATATATCATACCCATGAGAAAAAAGTAAGACAGAAATTAACTCAAAATGCATCATAGACTTAAGTGTAAAAGTTAAAACTGTAAGGAACAAAAGAAAAAATAGGTAAACTGCATATCATCAAAATAAAAACCTTTTGTGCTTCAGATGACAACATCAAGAAAGAGAAAAAACAACCCACAGATTGGTACAATATATTTCCAAGTTATGCATCTGATAAGACTTGTATCCAGGGTACATAAATAACTATTGCAATTCAACGATAAAAAGACAACTGAATTGAGCTGAGGGCAAGATGGCGGAGAAGTAAGTAGCTCTGTAATCTTCACCTGCCGGCATCTATTAAACTGTGAAGGACTGAATAGACAATACTCTGATCTGAAAGAGGGAGAAGAGAACATACAGATTCCAGAAAGAAGACAACCTCAAAGATGCCTGAGTGAGTGAGCCCGAACTGGGGAAATTGGAGGACGGGCCAGGCCCCCGAGCTGCGGAGGCATGGGAGCCCCAGCCCAACACAGGGAGAGTGCACTGTGCCCCGGAGAGACAAGGGGAAGAGAGAGACTGAAAACGCTCATAGACTGTCTCTAAAGAAGAGATTAAAAAATTTGCCCCAGTACGGAGAGAGATATTATCACCCCGTATATAACGACTGGGCGTGGGGAGAGAAATCCGTCCTATCTACGGATTCTTCCTTGGGCATGGCAGCAGCGGCGCTCATTCCAGGTAACACCAAGAAAAACATCGCCCTCCCCCTATGCAATCCCAGCTAGGAAGCAGCCGCCAGTGCGAGTCCGTCTCACCTTGGGTGACAGAGGCGCCAGGAGAGGCAGCCCCCGCCCCTGCATGATCCTGGCTAGAAAGCCAGCCACCAGCGGGAGCACATCTCCTCTCTGGTGGTAGCATTAAAGTGCATGGACTACGATTTGGAAGAGAGGCGGAGCTTGGAAAATACAATTTGGCTCACCTGCGGCACAGGGAGATCAGACTCAAAAGAGCGGCTTGCAACCCTTGATTGGAGCAGAGCTTGGGGCGCTGCCATTCTTCTCCCCACAGCCACTGAGCCGGGGCATCCTAGAGCAGCCTGCGAGACCTGACCTACCTACACCAAACCACGCCCATCTGCACGGGAGAGCGGCCCTCCCCCCCCTTTTTCTTTTCTTCTCCTTTTTTTCTCTTGCCATCCAAATATATTTTTCCTTGTCTCATTCTTATCTCTCCTCTCGGCTGATTATACGCTTTTAGACTGTCCATAGTCTTTTGCTGTCTCTGTCTCCCCCCTTGTTTTTTTTTCTTTTTTTCTTTCTTTTCTTCTTTTCTTTTCTTTCCTTTCCTTTCCTTCCCTTTATATCCTTTCCCCTTTTGGATTGCTTGTTTGTTTGATTTGTCTGTGTGTTTGCATGCTTTTTTATTCCCTGTGTGTTGGTCTGTTTTCCATTTCAGGGCTATCTCAAGAAACAACCAAAGTACACAGGGTGGAGAGTTCCCAATATCACTGACTAGAGAAGCAAAAAAATCAAAGGCACAACAAGAGAAACCGAGAGACACCATTAAAAGAACACTTCCTGAAATGACAGGCCCTGGACAGTCAATGAACCTCCTTTAATAGAGCAATACTAACAGGTGCACAGGGCATAACGAGCTTTTAAAACTGACAAGAGACAGAAAGGTAGCCAAAATGACAAAACGAAAGAACTCTTCTCTAAAGAAACGTCAGGAAGAAGTCACAGCCACAGAACTGCTGAAAACAGATTTAAGCAACCTAACTGAACAAGAATTTAGAAGATTTGTCATAAAAATAATCGCTGGACTTGAAAAAAGCATCAAAGAAGCTATTGATACAAAGACTAGGGACCTTCAAAATAGCTGCAACGAGTTTAAAAAGGCTATAAATGAGGTGCACAATAAAATGGAGGCGGCCACTGCACGGATTAAAGAGGCAGAGAGGAGAATAGGTGAATTAGAAGACACAGTTATAGCAAAAGAGGAAACCGAGAAAGAGGGAAATTGATAAAGGAGCACGAAAAGAGAATTTGAGACCTGAGTGATACAATCAAACAGAACAATATCAGTATCATAGGAATTCCTGAAGACGAAGAAAGAAAAAGGTACTGAAGGGGGGCTTGATCAGATTATAGCCGAGAACGTCCCGAATTTGGGGAAAGAAATAGACATTGAAATCCAAGAGACACAAAGAACCCCATTAAGACGTAACCTGAATCGACCTTCGGCACAACATATCATAGTGAAACTGGCAAAATGTAAAGATAAAGAGAGAATTCTGAAAGCAACTAGGGATAAAAGGGCCCTAACATACAAAGGGAAACCTATCAGAGTGGTTACAGACCTATCTAACGAAACTTGGCAGGCCAGAAAGGAATGGCAGGAAATCTTCAGTGTGATGAACAGGAGAAATATGCAGCCAAGAATCCTTTATCCAGTGAGCCTGTCATTCAAAATAGAAGGAGAGACAAAGGTGTTCCCAAATAAAAATTGAGAGAATTCATCACCACAAAACAAGCCCTACAAGAAATCCTAAGAGGGACCCTATGAGGAAAACGTTGCAAGGGATACAAGGTACCAGAGACACCACTACAAGCATGAACTCTACAGAGAAAACAATGAATCCAAACTCACATTTTTCAATAATAACATTGAATGTAAATGGACTGAATGCTCCAATGAAACGACACAGGTTAGCAGAATGGATAAAAAAACAAAATCCATCTATTTGCTGTCAACAAGAGACTCATTTTAGACCTGAAGGCACTTTCAGATTGAAAGTAAGGGGATGGAGAAATATCTATCGTGCAA
>CM053578.1:1623626-1642355 GCA_028646485.1 Cryptoprocta ferox | reverse complement strand
CAATAGCACTGCTGGGGATTTACCCAAGGGATACAGAAATGCTGATGCATAGGGGCACATGTACCCCAATGTTCGTAGCGGCACTTTCAACAATAGCCAAATCATGGAAAGAGCCTACATGTCCATCAACTGATGAATGGATCAAGAAGATGTGGTTCATCTATACAGTGGAATACTACATGGCAATGAGAAAGAATGAAATCTGGCCATTGTTTGCAACGTGGTTGGAACTCGAGGGTGTCATGCTAAGCGAAATAAGTCAGACAGAGAAGGACAGATACCATATGTTTGCACTCATAGGTCTAACAGGAGAAACTTAACAGGGGACCATGGGGAGGGGAAGGAGGAAAAGAATTAGGGAGGGGGAGGGAGATAAAATAGGAGAGACTCTTGAATACTGAAAACAAACTGAGGGCTGAAGGGGGAGGGGAAAAGGGGAAGGGGGGTGATGGTCATGGTGGAGGTCACTTGTGGGGAAGAGCACTGGGCGTTATATGGAATCCACCTTGACAATAAACTATAAATTAAAAAAAAAGAAAAAAAAACAACTGAATTTTTAAAACTAGGAAAAAATGTGAATAGATGGCTCTGCAAAGAAGAGAAAATTTCATCAAGCACATAAAAAGATGTTAAACATCATTATCCATTAGGAGAATGACAATAAAAAAGTACAATTAGATACCACTTCACACCCACTAGGATGGCTATAATCAAATGGACAGAGGATTAAGAAGTGTTGGTGAGCATGTGAAAAAATTGGAACCTTCATATACTGCTGGTGTGAATGTAAAATATTCAGCTGCTTTGGAAAGCAGTCTTGCAGTTTCTCTTGAGATTAAATATAGAGTTACTGATCTAGCCATATCTCTCTTAGATATATACCTGAGAAAAATGATAATTTGTCTACATACACACACACAGACACACACAGGCACACACACACACAAATTGTACACGGATGTTCACAGTGTCATTACTCATAACATCCCCAATGTGAAAATAATTGAAATATTCACACCTTGATGAATGGATGAATAAAGTATGGTATGCCCTTATGATGGAGTATTATTTGGCAATTAAAAGAAACTAAGTACTGACACATGCTACAACATAGTTAAACCTTGAAAACATGATGCTAAGTGAAAGAAGCCAGACCCAGAGGAACACATTTGTATAATTCCATTTATATAAAATGTCCAGAATAGGCAAATATATAGTAACAGAAAGTAGATTAGTGGTTGCCTAGGGCTGGAGATGATGGGGAGTGGGAGGTAACAGCTAAGGGGGGAGGGTTTCTTTTTAGGGCAATGAAAGTGTTCTACAATTTCTGTAATGGAGGTTTCACAACTCTGTGAATATATTAAAGTCCATTGAATTGTAGTAAATGGATGATTGTATGGTATGAGAATTATATCTCATTTAAGCTTTTAAAAAGGAATAATATTCTCAGACATATTATAACCAAATTTCTAAAAACTCAAAGCTGTTTAAAACATTCACAAAAATACAAACATAGTACTGTGGGGGAAACAATTTTTATGAATGCAAATTTCTCATCAGAAATCAAAGAAGCCAGAAAGTGGTGGAATAGTATATTCAAAGTAGTAAAAGAATAAAATTCTTAACCTAGCATGCCATATCCAGTGAAATTATCCTTCTGGAATGAAGGGAAAATAAAGTCATTCTTAGATGAATGAAGAGAATTTGTTGCCAAAAGACTTGCTGTAAAATGAATGTTTAAGAAGTTCTTCAAGGAAAAGGGAAATCATACCGGGGGGACAACTGGACCTTCAGGAATGAAGGAGAACATTAATGATAAAGATCTGGGTAAATATAACTATATTTCTCTTCTTTTTTAAACAATTTTTTAATGTTTATTTATTTTGGAGAGAGCATGAGCAGGGGAGGGGCAGAGAGAGAGGGAGACACAGAACCCAAAGCAGCTCCAGGCTCTGAACTGTCAGCACAGAGCCCGATGTGGGGCTTGAACTCACGAACCATGAGATTATGACCTGAGCAGAAGTTGGATGCTTAACCGACTGAGCCACCCAGGCGCCCCTATATTTCTCTTCTTAAGTTCTTTAAAATATGTATAACTATCAAAAGCAAAATCATAACATTGAGGAGTTTCAGTGTATATAGATACAAAATATATGACATAGAAGAGAGAGGGTAACGTGTTCCATATGACTGTGAAATTTTGTTTCATTTGAAGTGGTAAAGTATAGTAGATTGTGAAAAATCTCATACTCATAATCTCTAGAATAAATCAATTAAAAAATACAAAGAGATTTATTCCCAAAGCCATGCTAGGATAGTGACCCAGAAGGATGAGGTGATATTATTACACATAATAACCACTGGGTATCATTTCTGTCTCTTTCCTTTGCTACTCTTACTTCATGTTGAAATGATCCTGGTCATAACTCAGTAATCTAATTTCTTGACCAAAAAGTGGGTTGAGACCTCTAGTTAAGCAAATAACTGACATAGGCTAGAACTGACCATATGAGTTTTCAAGAAAGAAAGATTGGAGACAGTGAAAGGTCGGAGGAAAAACCCTCATAAATTCCCAAGTTTTTCAGAGGTTAACTAGGAAAAACTCTGTTCCACAGAAGAAAATTTGGTTATCTCAGACTTAGTTCAAGGTGGAGAGGAAAATCTCAAATAAAAAAAAAATCTTCCACTGGTAATTCCTAGTCTGTAATTGTATTCAGGTAGATATGGCCTTAGAAACATCAAGCTAAATTTTTAACTTAAGGTAGATCTGGGTTGGTAGTATCCACAGGTACCGTCAGAATCAGAATCAAATTGAAATAATGTCTGGAGCAATCACTTTACATATCATCCTGAAGGAATGCTCAAAAGTAAAGTTTTAAGGAACCTGAACTCATAACTTTAAAAATCATTAAACACACAAGGAAACTGGTTACCAGGCATGCAAGTCAACAGAAACAAACAAACAAACAAACAAAACTACAGGTTCAGACCTACGGACACTTCAGATGCTGAACTTACCAGCTACATCACAAAAATATGAGGATGAGAGTCAAAATAGGGAATTAAAAGTCTGCATGGGAATATGAGACAGTCAAATAGGACTTCCAAAACATGAAAGATAATAATTGAAGTAAAAAAATTCAGGAATGTGCACCTCTGTCTTGAGGGTGGGCATAGTGACTCACTTCTGAAGACAAGGGAAAAGAACAGCCACCATAAAGTGGAGAAGCCTGGTAGGCACCAGTTTAAGCCCATGAGGAAGATTAACACCACCAGAAATACCCTATGGGTATTGTGCAGCTCCTAGTAGGATGTGATGAGAAAGGCACGTCACCTCTGTGCTCTCATACCCTGGAAACCCATAATCCAGTCTTGTCATGAAAATAACAATCAGACAAGACCAAACTGATGGACAGTGTGCTCAAGACTGTGCAGCATTAAAACTAGGAAAAGCTGAGAAATTTTTAGGGGAGGCTGGGGAAACACAAGGACTAGATGCAATGCAATATCCTATATTGGATCCTGAAACAGTTTTCATGGAAAATCGGTTGAAATTCAAATGATGTCTAGCTTAATTAATAGTATTGCAACTGTGGCAGTGTTTATATTTTGACAAATGTGCCATGGTAATGTAAGATGCTAACAATGAAAGAATCTGAGTAAGAGGTGTATGGGAACTTTGTGGACTATTTTTGCATATTTTCTATAAATTAAAACAAAATTTTTAAAAAGTTTATTGAAAAAAACAACATCTCAGGAATGTGTTAAACATAAGATTAGGTAATGCTGAAGAACAAACTATAACATATATTGAAAAACATTCACTTGGAATAAACTTCAGAAGGCAAAGAAATGGAAAATATGAGCTTATAAATGACATGGAAGACATTGAGAAGGTTCTAGTAAATTGATCAGTTTTAGGAGGAGAGAATAGAAAGAAAAGACAATGCAAAAGGGACAGGGGTGAGAATTTTCTAGAACTTATGAAAAGCTCCATCTCCCCATTTTAGCTCAATGAATCTGAAGCAGGATCATAGCAGTAGGCAGTAAAACTTCAGAACTCCAGGAAGAAAGAGGTCTTCAAAGCAGGCAGAGAGAAGACATGCTGCCTTCAAAGGAGCAGGGTTGGACAGATCAAGGATGTCATAACGTGAGTGCATTATGTTTGTGACATCTCTTAGACATCGAAGTTGAGCTGTTTATTTGAGCCAGAGGTCATGGGAGATGGAAGAGTGTATATATAAATACATAAGTAATGGGATAATGGAAGCCAGTACACAATATATAAATGTCTTAAAAGTGTCAACAACAGAATTGTATATTCTGCAAACTCTTTAGGAATAAAGAGGAAACAAGACAGACTGAGAAATAAAAGAAAATTTACTATAATAGCTCCTACTAAAGGATATATAGAGAGTATGTACTTCAGAAAAAAGTAAAATGGTAAGTGAGGTAAAAGAAAAAATGGTAAACAAAAACTTGGAGAGAATCTAAATAAATATTCACTGTATTAAACAATTTTTTGTTTCTGTATTTTTTACAGCTTCAAAAGTAAAACCATTCCAAAACTTTTAACAGTGATATAACTTGGAGAGGCTGAGCTAAAAGGTGATGATAATGCTGAATTCCTTAAATTAGGAAGAAATTAAGGATACTGCTAGGGTATAAGTACGTGTGTTTCAATTTCATGAGTTACCTATAAAATAGTAGAGTTTATAACTAATAAACTACAAAGAATAAAAGATGAGATTAGGGAAAATAGCCAAAACCATGTAAAGAGAGAATCTAGAAAAAGAAATAAAAGAAAATAAGTATGAAACAGGCCATGAGAAAATATAAAATTCCCCGTAAATGAGAAGACTCACTTAGATAATACCTTCAGGGAGGATTTCTCGAGAAAAGATGTTCATGCTGTTATGAGACAGGGATAATGAGAAGGAGCCAGCGTGAAGAAAACCTTTCCAGGAGAGGGAAAGGGTCTGACATTTAAGCCACTGTTGGGGCAAAGGATCTGGACCACTCGGGCTAGAGGTTGGAAAGGCGGAGGGAGCCAGTTCGTGTAGGTACACAATAGACGGATTGGCTTTTACTCCGAGTGCATGGGAAACATCGAGGGGCTTTAAACAGAAGCGTTGTATGATCTGATTTTGATTTTAAAACTCTGGATGATACCATATGTTTGCACTCATAGGTCTAACAGGAGAAACCCAACAGAGGACCATGGGGAGGGGAAGGAGGAAAAGAGTTAGGGAGAGGGAGGGAGACAAAACACAAGAGACTCTTGAATACTGAAAACAAACTGAGGGGGGAAGGGGAAGGGGGAAAGGTAAAGCGGGGTGATGGTCTTGGTGGAGGTCACTTGTGGGGAAGAGCACTGGGTGTTATATGGAAACCAACCTGACAATAAACTATAAAGTTTAAAAAAATAAAAAAAAGAAAAAAATAAATAAAAATAAAAAATAAAAAATGAATGTTTTCCTAATTGATATCCTATGTAACTTGGACCTAAATCTAATTGACAGTTACTTAATGATGTGAATTTTCTTCTTTTAATAAAGTACTTATTTAGAAAAAAATAAATAAAACTCTGGATGTTTTTTGGAGATGAATTGGATGGGGAATGAGTGGGGGGGCTAAGAAGGCTATGGGGGCAGTCCCAGAAGATGTGGTCATGTGGTGTCACCATTCTGGCTGAAGGAGACGGGGGAGCTGGATGGGGTGCTTTACTTCGGAAAGAGAACCAGACAGGACTTTTACTGGATTGATGGGTGTGGATGAGGGGTGAGGCAGAAATGATTTTGTGTGTGTTTGTGAGAGAGCCTGTGGAGTGTGTGGAGGGAAGGGGGGAGGTAGGAAAAAAAGAGAGGGAGAGGGAGAAAGAGACTAAGTAGATGGCTTCATTTACTGAAGTAGAGCTGTTTATTTAAGCTGGAGGTCATAGGAGGCAGAAAAATGTATATATAAACATGAAAGACAACAGTACAGATGTGGTGTATACAGCCATGGAACAAAGTGAGGTCACCAACGACGGCAGGGCAGGGAGAGAAGGGCTCTCAAGACAACCCTCTGGGATGGTAATCAGGTAGAAAGGAGAAGCAGGAGAAAGTGCTGTCAGTGGGGTGAACAGAAATCAGGAAAGCACAGGGTTGTGAGGACAAGGAAGGGGTATCGCCAGAGGGAAGGAGCCTCAATTTGGTTAAACCACTGGGAAATAACTTACAGCAAGGCCAGAGAGGTGTCCTTTGTCTTTGGCAATGTGGAGATCATTGGAGTCCTTCATATGAGGAAGAACTCGGTGGAAAAGAAGACAGTGGGGAGGGAAGCTAGACTGGGTTAAGTAGAAGGTGGTTTAGAATAGATTTGTGATGAACTTGGAGGGGCAGAAGGGACTGCTTATGTATTGTGCAAAGGATGGTATCATGGGGACCAGGAAAAAGACTTGCTTTTTACGTAAAAGGGATTTTACTGTGTCTGCAGGATCCAGAACTCTCACCTACCTAGGAAGCTTTTGTTTCTCCTGCTGATGTGGCCCAGCAGTCATAAACAGACCTGGTGTTTTGTGGGTTTTTGTTGCTCCCCATTGCCATTGCTATCTGGAGAACACTCTGGCTGGGAGGCAGCAAAGCTGTGTCTTGGTGGCTTGTGGGGATTTAGCAATTGTTCAATCAATGGTTACATTGTTCCTTCTGCTCCATGCTACTGCAGAAGAGGATGGATCTAGCACCCCCCAGGATACAGCTGGAGAAAAATATGGGCTCAAAAATGCTTGTATAAAATAAAACCCTATTAAAATTTACTTTATAAAACAATCCCTTTAAGGGAGGAAGTTTGTCTTCCCTGAGATTGAAATAGCATCCTGCACATTAGTGAGGCTTCCATAATTATATCTGTTGATATTTGGTGGCATAGTTTCTCTAATATAACAACAGCTAACCTAGTTAAGTGTGTTTTGTATGTCAGGCACAATTCTAACTGCCTTATATGCATTAACTTATATAATCATTTCAACATTTTTATAATCCTGTTTTACAGATGAGGAAACTGAGGCACAGTCGATTAAGAAAGTTTCCCGAGTTATGGAGGTGGGATTCCAACTTGAGTCTGCTGCCAGACGCTGTACTTTGAATCATTACATGCACTGTCTCAGTTTTGAATTGCACATTTTTAGGAAACTCACTGGGGAATACAGTAAATGGTCCCCTAATTCCACAATGAAATGGGTTTATTCAGCGGCAGGAGAACTTTTGTATTCTGCAAAAACATGCAAGAGTTAGCTGTTTAGGAAGGTATGGAAAAAACAGTAAAGAAAACCAGTATACTGTCATCAGCATCCCCATTCTTTATAGCAACTGTTTGGGTATCTTGTAAACACACTACTTAAAACACAAGTGTATGTGACATTATGTGTGTCAGTTTTATATTACCTGATATGGTGCTTGCCACACATGGATATTCAGAAAATTTGTTATTTATGATCATCGGGGCTATTTAAGTCAGGGGTTGGCTAACTTTTTCTGTAAAGGACCATATAGTAAGTATTTCAGACTCTTGTCCGTACAGCCTGTGTCATAACTACTCATTCTGCTGTAGTTTGAAAACAGTCATGGACATGGACATGGACATGAATAGGCTGTCAGTGTTCTAATAATGCTTTGCATACAAAACCCAGATTTGGGCCACAGGTTAACACCTACTTTTGGCGAATCTAGGTAATTATGAATGTATATATGTATGCATACACACATGTAGATAGATGATAGAAATACAGCTAATGTTTTAAGAGTGAAAAGTCACTGCTAATACCTGAAAACCTATTTTTCATACAAAGAGCCTTACCCTTTGCCTACGTGTCATTCCTTCATACACAAGTATAATTGTATACTTAACCTTTTCAGTCACTTCAAATATTGCAGGGGGCATGACAGCCTGCGGCCCACAGATGGAGGTCACTGTTCTGTTCTCTTCCAAGGGGTTAACTCCATTCCTGCTCCCAAATCAGAACGGCCAGACAAGGGACTCTATTTGACCCTGTTTGGGAAAGGTACTAGCCCTTCCTGTGGAAAGCATGAAGGAGGATCATAGACACAAGGGACGACCTGAATAGAGACATCTATACTCAGAGATTTTCACTGGGGCTGATGTCCAGTCCATCTGCTGCTGAGAACTAACTATGCCACACTGTGGAGACTCAAAGCTAGGTATTGCTGTGGGTGCTGTCTCAGTGGGACAGCTGTGGGAGATCCATCAGTGACACAGAAGAAACACTGGTGTTGAAACCAGAACACACACATCAAGAGGAAAAAGAGCCTCTATTTGATTTATTACTTGATTTGATTATTTGATTTATTGGGCTTGTTTTTAAACTGCTTTAGAAAACCTTTACATAAGTAAGTGGTTTATTTGCCTCTCAAGTATGAAACCAGTTTCTTTTTCTTTCTTTCTTTCTCTCTTTCTTTCTTTCTTTCTTCTTTTCAAGTTTTTAGGAAAACTATTTGTATGCTTACCTTTTACCCTCTAAAGTTAGCAATTAGACATAATTGCCAGGATTCAACTCTAGGTCTGGCTGGGTGTTTTGACCATGGCCCTGCTGCTATTGTGGGGTCTCACAAGGCAGAACTGGGACAAGGAAGGCAAAATATTTCAGGGAGACATTTGACCTGACTCTATTTCTACTACTATTACTACCACCATGAAGAAGGGGAGCAGGGAAGGAGGAAGAACATAAAAGGAGGGGAGGGAGAGAGGGAATTATTTTTGAAGGCATCATTTATTGAGCAATTATTTTGTGGCAGAAAGTGAAATAAGTAGTTTATATAAATAACCTCTAATTCTCATGACAGCGTGGTAGGTAGGATTTATTGCCCAGATTTTATTTTATTTTTTATTTTAAAATTTTTAATTTTTTTTAATTTTTAGAGGGAGAGAGAGACAGCATGAGGAGAGGAGAGGGGCAGAGAGAGAGAGAGAGAGAGAGAGAGAGAGAATTGCAAGCAGGTTCCACGTTCAGCCTGGAGCCTGACAGAGGGCTCAACCCCACAACCCTGGGATCATGACCCAAGCCAAATTCAAGAGTCGGAATCTCAACAGACTGAGTCACCCAGGTGCCCCTATTACCCACATTTTAATAGGAAGCAGAATCAGAGAGGTTAAATCCATTTACAAGGTCACAAAACTACCAATTGACAGAGCTGAAATATGAAATACACACTGACTACAGAGATTATGCTTTCACCCCCATCCAAGCCCATTTCCCTTTTTTTGTTTAGTGCTATTCAACAGCTGAATGAACTCCTTTCTTTGTAAGCATTCAGAGATAGCACAATTATTAGAGATAAGTGGCATTTATCTGTTTCATGGCACAATCAGCACTAAGATTTCATGAATCTAAGAGTATTCTAGGATAATACTAAAGAAATGGTATCTCATAGAACAGCTTTTGATACATTAAAAGCTACATTGATACCCCCCTAACTTCAGAGAGATGGTTAGTTACCAATAACATCAAATCAGAGCAAACCAAATTATTTTCCTGGTCAGCGGATGGATTTAGGAGCTCTCAGTTCTGAGAAGGGGTCTGAAATGAAGAACTGGAAATGGCTGGAGTAGGTTTTTTCCAGACATCCAGCATTGCATGTGATGGGTGCACAGAGCCCTGGCATGTGTCCTCAGAGTCCGACTCTGACTACTGGTATCTTGAACAATTAGCCTTCTGTGATTTGATGAGGTAGACTTTCATTTAAAAATGATTTTGGGGGGGGCGGTGCCTGGGTGGCTCAGTCGGTTAAGCATCGGCTTCAGCTCAGGTCATGATCTCACTGTTGGTGAATTCGAGTCCCACGTCGGGCTCTGTGCTGACATCTCGGAGCCTGGAGCCTGCTTCAGATTCTGTGTCTCCCTCTCTCCCTCTGCTCCTCCCTCACTCATGTTATGTCTCTGTCTCTCAAAAATAAACATTAAAAATGATTTTGGGGGAGCTGGGGGAGCTCAGTTGGTTAAGTGCTGACTCTTGATTTTAGCTCAGGTCATGAGCTCACAATCTGTGGGTTCAAGCACTGTATTGGGGTCCTGGATGTCTCCAATAGGTTCCTGTGAGGAAAATACAAAGTCAGACCTTATAGTCAATTTTCTTATTGAATGTGATCCTCACCACAATCCCATAAAGCTGTTACAATAGCCAGGGTTGAATATATGAGAAATCTGTGAAGAGAGATTCGGTGACAGGGTTTGAACTCTGGTCCATGGACACTTGCTGGCCTTGCACTGGTCCACTGTGATGGTGCCTCCCAGCAGGCAATATCAGTCTTTGGGCAAGAGAGAGCCATCTGATCTTGGAATCAGTTGTGCATGACTTAGCCTACAGATTCTTTCCTCTCACTTAGGATTCTCTTGTGTTCTACCTTCTAAGAGGCCATGGTTCCTGAAAAGCAAAAAGCTGGTGGTGGGAAAGACTCTTACGTTCTACAGCAAGTCTGTCTGCTGTTCGCCGTGTAATTTTGGTCACTTGACCTCTCCTGGGCTTTAGTTTCCTTTTTTGTGAGGTTAACAGCATGAACTGGAAAAACTTGTGAGGTTATCTCTGGATCTCATATTTTGTAATTGCATAAACTTGTGTTGCTACTGACACAGCAATGTTCATCTTAACAGGTACTGAACTGTTACCTTTGAATAGTAACTTTGGTGATGGCATTTGTTTAATGCTTTATGGTTTATGAAACTTTCTTATTCAGCACTCCACTGGTTATTATTACCTGATTTCAGATATAGAATCCAAGGGTATCTTTTTATTTCTTCTTTCACTTTATTTAGTTTTATATAATTTGTCAAGTTAGCTAACATACTGTGTATATAGTGTGCTCTTGGCTCCGGGAGTATATTCCAATGATTCATCACTTACATACGACACCCAGGGCTCATCCCAACAAGTTCCCTCCTCAATTCCCATCACCCATTTCTACCCTCCCCCTCCCCCCACATCAACCCTCAGTTTGTTCTTTATATTTAAGAGTCTCTTATGGTTTGCCTTCCTCTCTGTTTGAAACTATTTTTTCCCCTTCTCTTCTTCCATGGTATTCTGTTAAGTTTCTCAAATTCCACACATGAGTGAAACATATGATATCTATTTTTCTCTGACTGACTTATTTCATTTAGCATATACAATAGAATACTACTAGGAAATGAGAAAGAATGAAATCTTGCCATTAACAACAATGTGGATGGAACTGGAGGATATTATGCTAAGTACAATACAAGGTTTTTAAAGCATAAGTAATATGCCTAAGTTCTCAGGGATGACAGTGGTACAGCCTCTTGGAAACACAGGTCAATCTGATTCCATGTCTAGGGCTTGATGATGGAATTCCTGGCATCAGCAAAGGATTGAGATAATTTGAGAGTGAGGAAGACACTTTCCAGAATTTTTGGTGTTGTAATTGCTTAGTTCTCTCCCCCTTTGTACGTTCTGTGCCTAATAGCATGGTTGTGGCAAGTTTGTGACAGTGTTCTGCCTCAACTACCGAGACAGTGCAGAGCAAGCAGGTGGGTGACCTTTCACAGCAGAGACTTTGTATACTAGTGATAACGGCGTCAAAATACTAAGAGACTCAGGTCCTCGTTTCATGTGAACCCAGCCACCCTCCCACCAATTTATGGTTCAGGCAAGGGAGCTCAGAGAGGCCAATGACTTGCTGAGATCAGAGCATTCCAGAGCTGCACATTCTTCTCTTCCCTTCCCTATCACCTTCCCGCCTGACTTACTCCTATTGCTTACTCCACAGTACACTAATTTGTACTTTCTGAAGCTTCTCTTAATTAGGAAAGCCACTCAAAGAATGATGAGTATCACCCTGTTCAATATAACCCTGTTCATTTGTCCAGGAAATGCATGGGCTGTTTGTGATATCCTTCCTTTTCTGGTGCCATGGCCAGATTTGCTGAGCTATGTGTCCATGAGCCCATGCACATACCTGGCTTGCCTGTAGATATTCATTTCCAATCCAGTGGCATAGAACAACCATGCAGTCCCTTCTACTGGGATGTTGTGTCCTACCCTGTGAGAGACACAAGCAGGAAGCAGATTCACATCCTGTGGCCACTCTTCAGGTGTGACATGTTGGATTAGAGATTCTACTTGCTGGAGTTCCCTGCACATCCTGTAGACTTCTGCTGTATTGATTGCAGACAAAAGAGGATCTGGATGGCTAGCTGAGGCCATCTATTCCAGGCCAGAGCTTCATAATGCTTTTGTGAGCTTTATGCTCAGTATAATCACAACTGTACCATGAAAAATCCTTTAATGTTACACAGTCAATGACCATCAGAACATGCTGCCTTCATGAGAATTGATTGTTGCTCTCTGATGCAGGCATCCCAGAAGGAACTGGGATGTGGTCCAGTGATTTCTCTGCATCATGCTTCTTTTTCAATCACCAAGACTACTTCCAGATGTTAAGGTCTGTGCTCTTGAGGAGCTTCTGTATTTCATTTGGGTATATCAAGGGCTTTATATATTTGTTGTTAAAAGACCCTACTTGCCTATAGCCTCTCTACCCTTCCCTCTCTATTCTTGCCCCTGTAAGTTGAGTACCATTCTGCTGATGGCTTGCAAAGGACAGCAGCAGACAACACTATATAGCAAATTACCCAAGGTTAACTACATTTATTCTTTATTTTCTCTTTATTGATTAGTTCCTATATATGAATTTCTAGATTTGATTTTGTCTTTAAGTGTTTGGATTTTGGAGATGTAGTCAGACTTCCCTCCTTGATCCTGGACTCAATGTGTAATCTGGACTTCAGCATCCTGTCTCCCTTTCCTACTTGTCTCCAATCCTTGGTCAGTAGCTGGTGTCCTCCTGGGAAACTTCTTCTCTTTATAGCATGATGCTTTAACTCTATAGGTAAGCCTTTGGAGACTGGGTTTATAACCTAATTCCGCAGCTCATGGGTTGGTCTTATTGCTTTCTTTCCTGTATTCCATTTTTAATGTTATAGAATAGTTATAGCCAAGGGTGGGGGAAGTGAGCTGTGCATTTGGATTGGTGGGGGGTTTGCATGCCAACTTTTGCTACAAAAGCCCTAGTAAGTGTTGCAATGTATGCTTTCTAAAACAGAGACATATAGAGGTCCTCCTTCAGGTTTCCCACATCCAGGAGCTAGGACTTGATTAATCAGGATTATTTTTAGTTTGAGGAAGAAAACACAACTCAAATATGCATGAACAGAGTGGAGATATGTTGAATCATGATATCAAGAAGTTAAAGAAAGGTTTAGCTTCAGGTATAGCTCAATCCAGAAATCTAAGATAATGCCATCTGGCCACTTTTACCCATCTTGCTCTGCATTTCTCTATCTCTTGGTCTTTTTTTTCTTTGCTTTCATTCTCATTATGCAGATTGAGTCTTCCAGGCAGTGGGTGAAGATAACTGCTTCTTGCTTCCCCAGATTTATTTTCCCCAATATTCCAAATTTCCCAATTCTAGCAAAAAAATTTGATTATTTCTAACTGACTAAAAATATTTATATATCTGGAGTTATAACTGTGTTCAAGAAAATGGAGAAGTATAATTTTTTCCAGACTGGGTCAGTAGACCACTGCTGTGATTGTGGGGTTGGAGCTTATACCCAAAAGGAATAGCATGCCAGGACAGCCACTAATAATAGCCGCCACAGTCTCTCAAATGGAACCATGGAAGACATCTCAACCTATGGTGGAACATAGAGAAAGGATGCTCCTCAATCAGTCTTTCTGCTCACCTGAGACCTTATCCAGTCATTTCTTTTATCAGTAAAACATGAGTTCATACAAAATTGCAGTTGCCCATGCTCTTTTTCTCTGCAGCCCCTAAAGTTCCAAAGGGTGGAATTATCTTTTCTTAGCTGCCTGGGGATCCTTGATGACCCTTTTGCTGGAGCCAAAAAATTGGCCATGGGCAACTTGATCATAATGCCATTAGTCACACTTTCTATGATGCTTATATCATCTGTCAGTATCATCAGTACCTTCATTAAGAGGGAGAATTGAGTATGATTTTCTTTAATATAGGATATAAGCAGGCTTAATATCTGTGATTTTAAAAGGGCTTTGCATTTAAGGAATTTGCAGTCATACACATTAGCTACTCCAAAGAAAAGCAAAAACATTAGGGTAGTTCGCTCCCAGCAGAAAAAAACACAAGCACATTTGCACAGAGTGCCAGGAAACCATTTTCATTTGAAGCTCAACATTGTTTCACAGATGGTCTGTTAACCCAATGCATTCATTAGAGGTGTGATTTTACACAAGGGTCCCTATTGCACTGTGCCATTGCTTAAGTGGTTTCTTCCCCAGTCCCTTTAAAAAACACATAAAGATCCTCAAAAATAACTTGCCATAGAGTTAGCTCTGGTTTACTCATGTGAGGGTTCTCACAAAAGGACATGTCTTTTTGCTAAGAATAAGATACTTATTGCTTTACATTAAACCATGTATAGATTATTTATTACCTTTGTTAAAAAGCCAATTTACTTCTCACTGTTAATAATTGAATCTAAAGCTCCGCCATGCATCATCAGTTCATGTCTTCAAGGAAAAACAAGAGATGATGTGCAAACTGAAGCTCCAAGGCACCTGCAAGAAAAGGCACACTCATAACTCATATTTTATGCATCTCTCATTTCAATTATCAAAATATGTCTATTTCTTCTTTTCCTCTATGTTAATCTCCCACTAATAAACAATCTTGTGACGTCTTCCAGTAGGGAGAATACATCTTGTAGATGCACCAATTTGCAATAGCTGTCATCTGGAAAACTGAATCACAGAATAAATAACATGGATAAAGTAAGCAGAGAGCTGGAGGCCCTTTAATGGTGAGTTGCTTTTATGATGTGTGTGTGTGTGTGTGTGTGTGTGTGTGTGTAGTGTTATTTCTAACAAGACATTAACATGGCTAAGAGGGCTGTCAGCTGCTGTAACCACGTAATGGTTTGCTATTTGTCTTTGTTGCAAGAGAAACAGAAAGGCTTCTATGCCATTGCATGGGAGAGCCCATCATAGTGACTATATTCATATGTTAAAAAAGACCTGAATGTAACTGACAATTTTTGATGGACAATGGTACCATAGAAGGTTTGTCTTTCCAACGTATTCATTTCCAATGACTTGTAACTGAACCATTAAACAGAGGAAGACAAATTTCATGTCTGCCTGCTCATGTTATCTTTGAAAGAAAAAAAGGTAGGGATAAACAGTAGGTGCAGGAGTGATGATAAAATTGTAATTTCTTTGAATCTGGACACACCTCTTGATGTCTTATCTGGAAATTACATTCTTGGTGGCCTAGTACACCCAGGTTAGGCTTCCCATTCTCAGGGCAAGCATTTGGAGGACAAATGGTGACTATTCCAGAAAGCCTCTGGACCAGTCCATTAATCTGAGAATTAAAGAGAAACTGTTAGAATCTTGAAAATGCATTTTGAACAACAAGCAGACTGGCATGGCCTAGAAAGCGCCCTCATCACTTGCTGGCCCTGTGCTTACAGTGGTGAGCAAGGGAGGTAAAGTATCAGGTGTGGTGGGACATGTGTAGGACCACACGTTAGACCTGAGCTCCTGCCTCAGTGATACTAACCCTGAACTGTGAGAGTTCGCACAAATAGTCTAATTTCTGGCTTCATGTTCCTCCCCTGGACAGATTAGGCTAAAAATACCTTATCTTTCTGGTTCAAAGATTGCAGAAGACTTGAGGAAATGATGGTCATCATAGTGATTTGGAAAGTTAAGGGGATTTATGGAAGTAGAAATTCACAAACTAATGAAAATCATGTGCATTAAAGAAAAGCATTCAGAGAGCCATACATGCCCTTATAGCTGGGTTCCTGATCATCTACCACCTATGTCCTACCTTTTTCTTATCCAGTTTTACTTCCAGCATTGTCTAGAAAGTTGAGTCAGTCTTTGGAGACTGGGTCACCTTCTAGTTACTTGTCTACAAAATGGAGGCAATAATAACTTATTCTTGTGATATTATAAAGATCAAGTAAGATAAGGTGTGCTGAGTGCCCCACACATAGTAGTCACATATAGACACTGTATAGGGTAGTATTCACAAAGCATAACAAAACATGAACACATTGGCATAGTGGGCCAGGGAAATATTTTTACTATTTCAGCTGTTTCCCCATAGCTCAGATTTGCATCCTCCCTTCACTATCCCCTCCTTCATATGAGCATCTGAAAGTTCTACCTGGAGTGTCTCTCTGGGAGATGAATCTTGTGATTCAGTCTCCCTGTAATTCCTTTGGGTTGTCAGATTCTGGTTAGTGGGGATCAGGGTATTATCCAACAGGCTTACCCAGGGCTTGCTGTACAAATGGTTATGATTTAAAAAGGCAGGGTTGCAGCGAGAAGGAGACCTTTGTTCGCCCTCCCTTGAAAGGGTGGAGATGCCAGCTAGGCTGAGGAGGTGTATATCTGGATAAGGTCTGTCAGCCTCTATGTGAGGGAAAACATTCTTAGAGCTGTGTTATTTCCTGAGAAAAGTGTGGGGATGAGCAACCAAGTCTTGGGGTGAAGACTGTAGGCTCCCAGAAATAGAACTGGCTTTCAGAGACTCAGAATCTAATCTCAGAGGAAAAATGCAAAGGCATGGAAATCATGAAGGAGAGAAACTGAGAGACCCACAGGACAGATCCAGGAGAGCCATCACATGCAAAATAAAAGATCCAGAAGGATAAAAGGGAGGCAATGATTAAACACATAATAGAGGAAATAGTCACTGATCTGAAGAAAAAAAAATGTTCACTGATTAAATTGGCAAGGTTCTAGGCAAGATGCATACCTTTCTTGATAAATTTCTGAGGTCTAAGTTTAAAAGGAAAATCATGCATTCAGACTGCAATAGCAACTTACTAACAAAAGAAAATGGATTTTTTCTCATCTGCAACAGTGGAAACTAAAAGGCAGTGTAAAAATCTTATAAATCACTGAAGAAAATAGATAAAAATTCAAATACCCTCCATGTAATTCTGATACCATTCCCTAGCCAGGCCAGAAGAAAGCATTTGTAGATGCCCAAGGATCCAAAGAAGAAATAAAACAGAAACTACCACATATCCAGAAGTCAGTAAATAAAGGGAATGCATACCAGAAACCACACATAACATTATACTCAGATATAAACTTAAAGCCTCAAATGTCTTATATATACAATGGAATACTACATGGCAAAGAGAAAGAATGAAATTTGGCCATTTGTAACAAAGTGGATGGACCTCGAGGGTGTCATGCTATGTGAAATAAGTCAGGCAGAGAAGGACAGGTACCATATGTTTTCACTCATAAGTCTAACAGGAGAAACTTAACAGAGCACCATGGGGAGGGGAAGGGGGGAAAAGAGTTGGGGAGAGGGAGGGAGGCAAATCATGAGAGACTCTTGAATACTGAAAACAAACTGAGGGCTGAGGGGGGAGGGGGCAAGGGGAAGGAGGGTGATGGTCATGGAGGAGGGCACTTGTGGGGAAGAGCACTGGATGTTATATGGAAACCAACATGACAATAAACTATAATAAGAAAAGCCTCAAATGTCTTTGTTATTATTGACTGATAATAAAGGAAACAAGAACACATTTTAAAGGTAAAAGCAAAATAGAGAAAAAGTAAAGAGAGGAAATTTATTTTGAAAATAATTAAATGAAAAATTTTAAATGATGGTAAAAATGACAAATTATTTTTTGTTTATTCTTAAAGGTCAATCAAATAGATGACTCTATAAGGTCAATTAAGGGAAAAAAGTGATTTGAAATAAAAAAAAGAAAAAGAAAATATCATATTTAGAACAGCAAAATTATGAGAATAGTTTGTGTTATTCTGGCCAAAAAAAAGAGGAAATAGATAATTTCCCTAAAAAAACATAGAGCATCAAAAATTCAAAAGAAATAAAAAATTTGATAACAGCCAGTTACCAATGAAGAGGTGGGAAAGATGACTAGTGGGATACTGTTAAACAGAGACTATATGAAGAGATACTATACAGCTGTTTACCTAATCTTTAAATCATATACAATTCCAGTTATTTATAGTTATTTTTACTATTACACAGTTACTTTCAGTGTAGTCACCAGACCAGCAGCAATGCAAATTCTCAGGTCCTCCAGCCCTTCAGACCTACCGAATCAGAAAATCCAGAGATGGGACCCAGCAACTTGTGGTTTAACAGACCTAATAGGTAATTCTGAGGCCAATTAATCTTTGACAAAGCAGGAAAGAGTATCCAAAGGAAAAAAGACAGCCTCTTTAACAGATGGTGCTGGGAGAACTGGACAGAAACATGCAAAAGAATGAAACTAGACCACTTTCTTACACCATACACAAAAATAAACTCAAAATGGAAGAAGGACCTCAATGTGAGACAGGAAACCATCGAAACCCTAGAGGAGAAAGCAGGAAACAACCTCCTTGACCTCAACCGCAGCAATTTCTTACTTGACACATCCCCAAAGGCAAAGGAATCAAGAGCAAAAATGAACTATTGGGACTTCATTAAGATAAAAAGCTTCTGTACGGCAAAAGAAACAATCAAGAAAACTAATAGGCAACCGATGGAATGGGAAAAGATAGTTGCAAATGACATATCGGATAAAAGGCTAGTATCCAAAATCTACAAAGAACTCACCAAACTACACACCCAAAAAACAAATAATCCAGTGAAGAAATGGGCAGAACACATGAATAGACACTTCCCAAAGAGGACA
>CM053578.1:1613474-1623526 GCA_028646485.1 Cryptoprocta ferox | reverse complement strand
GGAAACAGCCTAAATGTCCATCAACTGATGAATGGATCAAGAAGATGTGGTTTATATATACAATGGAATACTACATGGCAATGAGAAAGAATGAAATCTGGCCATTGTTTGCAACGTGGTTGGAACTCGAGGGTGTCATGCTAAGCAAAATAAGTCAGGCAGAGAAGGACAGATACCATATGTTTTCACTAATAAGTGGAACAGGGGAAACTTAACAGAGGACCATTGGGGAGGGGAAGGGGACAAAAATAGTTGGAGAGAGGGAGGGAGGCAAACCATAAGAGACTCTTGAATACTGAAAACAAACTGAGGGCTGATGGGAGTGGAGCTGATGGGCATGGAGGAGGGCACTTGTGGGGATGAGCACTGGGTGTTATATGGAAACCAAGTTGACAATAAACTATAAAAGAAGAAAAAAGATAATTCAGATTTTTCAATAAATTAAAATTCTCCAAATGTATGTTTGTATACACTTGTATAATGTGTATATTTGCATGTGTTTAGTTCACTTGTTTAGTAAATTTTAGTAAATGCTGACCCCCTCCCTTGTTTTATGTGAAGCTTCACCTTGTAGCTATCATTGCAAACTGTACTTTTTCTTACAGTTCTTATAATAGCTTGAATAAGGTTACTATGGTGATGTTAAAATAATAAAAAAATAAAGTGAGAATCTGACAATTAATAAAAAAAGACTGAGAACCACTACCATTCCAGACCACAGAAAAAGTGTGAACTCTCCCTATGATAGGTGCATTGTTCCCTCTCTATCATCTATCTATCATCTATCTATCATCTATTCATGTATCTATCAGCAGCAGCAGCTATATATCTATCACTTTATCTATGTACCTATCTCTATCTATATTACCTTTTTATTTTATGTATGTAAATAGTACAAGTTCCTAAATTGCTAATAACTTTTTTAAATTTAAAAATGAATGGGTGTTGAATTTTATCAGGTACTTTTCTCAAATCTGTTGAGACGATCATATGATTTTTCTTCTTTATTCTGACAATATAATTTAATTTTACATTAAGAATGCTTAGGGGTGCCTGGATGGCTCAGTCGGTTAAGCATCTGTCTTCAGCTCTGATTATGATCTCACAGTTTGTGAGTTCAATCCCCATGTGGGGCTCTGTGCTGACACCTGAGAGCCTGGAGGCTGCTTCGGATTCTGTGTCTCCCTCTCTCTCTGCCCCTTCTCTCTCTCTCTCTCTCTCTCTCTCTCTCTCTGTCTCTCTCTCTTAAAAATAAATAAACATTAAAAAAATTTTAAAGTTTTACTCTTGGGGTGCCTGGGTGGCTCAGTTGGTTAAAAGTCCGACTCTTGATTTCAGCTAAGGTCATGATCCGATGGTTTGTGAGATTGAGACCCGCCTCAGACTCTTCAGTGACAGTGTGTGGAGCCTGCCTGGGATTTTCTCTCCCTCTCTCTCTGTCCTCCTCAGCTCTTGCTCTCTCTCTCTCTCTCAAAATAAATAAACATTAAAAATGCTTTTTTCTTGCCTTAAAATTTCTTTGATTATCATGTATTATACTTTTAAGACATTGTTTAATTAACTTTTGCTAATATTTTGTTTGGGATTTTTACATTACATTCATGAATAACATTAATCTCTAATTTTCTTTTTAGAAATACCTTGGTAAGATTTTTTTTTATAACAGGGCTATGTAGAAATCATAAAAATTCACTGGGGAGTGCTTCCACTTTCTTTTTCTGTTAAGGACGTTGTGGAATAATGGTTTTATTTCTTCCTTATTTGGTAGAATTCACCAGTGAAACCGCTGGGTGTCAAGTTTTCTTCATAAAAAGATTTTAATCATATATTTAATTTCTTAAACAATCAGTTGTGTTTTCATATTTTTAATTCAGATCTCCTTCTTATGTCAGTTTTGATAAATTGTGTTTTTTTATTAATTTGTCTATCACACCTAAATTGACAAATTATTTATCATAAAATTGGTTAGAACAATTTTCTATTAATCATTTTAAATTAGTTGTGAGATATAATTCACTTATAAAATTCACCTTTTTGAAGTATGCAATTCTTTGGTTTTTAGTACATTCAAAGAGTTGTGCAACCATCATCAGAATCTAAATATATAAAATTTTCACCATCTTGGAAAGAAACCCCATTAGCAGCTAATTCCATTCCTCTTCTTCCAAACCTGGGCAGTCACTAGTCTAATTTTAGTCTCTGTGGATTTGTCAATTTTGAATATTTTCTGTCAATGAAACCATACACTATGTGATCATTCATGGTAGATTCTTTTATTTTGCCTAATATTTTCAAGACTTATCTGGGTCATGGCATGTGTCAGTACTTCATTCCATTGCTGAATAATAATTCACAGTGTGAGTATACACCATATTATTTATTTTTTTATAATTTGATGGACACTTGAGGTGTTTCCACTTTTTGGCTTTTATGAATAATGCTGTTATGACCATTTGTGTAGAAGTTTTTTGTTTTGTTTTGTTTTTGGTGTGTATATGCTTACATTGATCTTGAATATATACCAAAGAATAGACTTATTGAGTAACATGATAACAATACTTTGGGAAATTTTCATATATTCTTTGGAGGAATGGCTATCGAGTTCCATTGCCCAATTTAAAAAGTTGGGTTACTCGTATTTTCTTATTGAGTTGAAAGGTAATTGGACTCAATTTCTTTATCACATGCAGAATTCACAAATGTATTTTCCCATTCTATGGGTTATTTTTCTTCCCTTGTTTCTGGTGGTACTATTTTCAGAATAAAAGTTTTTATTTTTAACGTACTCAAATTTATAATGTTTTTCTTTTGCTGCTTATGTTTTATGGTCATAACTTAAAAAATTACCAGTAACAAGATGATGAAGATTAACTGCTAAATTGTCTCCTTAGAATTTTATAATTTTAGCTCTTACATTTATCCCTGTTGTCTATTTAAATTACTGCTTATGTATAGTGCAAGTAATTAGTCCAAATTCATTCTTTTTCAAGTGAAAATCCAGTTTGTCCCAACATCATTTAAGGCTATTCTTTCATCCATTGACTTACCCTGTCCCCCCTGCATAGATTCAATTGATCATGATAAAATGTATCAATGCCGTTTTATTCCATGTCTATCCTTATCTTATACTACACTATCTTAATTACAATAGTCCTGTAGTAAGTTTGAAATCAGGAAGTATGAATCTTCCAAATTTGTTCATCCTATTTAATATTGTCGACTGTTTTTGGTCCCTTGTATTTCCTGATTTTAGGACCAGTTTGCCTATATTCAAACTGATTCTGATAGGGATAGCCCGTAAGTCAATTTATTGAGTATTGCCACTTTAACAATATTGTTTTGATCCATAAACATGAGATGTTTTCTCCTTATTTAGATCTTCTTTATTATCCTTTAAAAATGCTTTATAGTTTTCAATGTACAAGTCTTACATTTATTTTATAAAATTTATTCCAAAATATTTTATTCTTGTTTATGCTATTTCAAAGAGACTTTTAAAATCCCATTCTTGATTTATTTATTATTAAGGTATACACTGAATGAGATATTCTCAAACTTGTATGTTAGTTAACATAGAGTGTGGTATTAGTTTCAAGTGTACAATTTAGTGACTCGTGTCCATAAAACACCAGTGCTCATCACAAGTGCTCCTTCCTAAATCCCATCACCTATTTAACCCATCCCTACACCCACACCCCACAATCATCAGGTTGTTCTCTATAGCTAAGAATCTGTTTCTTAGTTTGCCTCTCTCTATGTCTTTTCCCCCCTTTGCTAGTTTGCTATGTTTCTTAAATTCCACATATTAATGAGATCATATGGTATTTGTCTTTCTCTGACTGACTTACATTGCTTAACATAATACTCTATAGCTCCATCTATGTCATTGCGAATAGCAAAGATTTCATTCCTTTTTACGACTGCATAATATTTCATAGTATATATACCACATTTTCTTTTTTTTATAGTTTATTTATTTTTGAGACAGAGAGAGACAGAGCATGAGCAGGGGAGGGGGAGAGAGAGAGGGAGACACAGAATCTGAAACAGGCTTCAGGCTCTGAGCTGCCAGCAAAGAACCTGATGCGGGGCTCGAACCCACGAGATCATGACCTGAGCCAAAGTCAGTTGCTTAACTGACTGAGCCACTCAATCTCCCCATACCACATCTTCTTTATCCATTCATCACTCAGTAGACACTTGGGTTGTTTCCATCACTTGGCTGTTGGGGATAATGCTGCTATAAACATTGGGATGCATATATCCGTTCAAATTAGTATTTTTGTATTCTTTGCATAAGTACCTAGTAGTGCAATTGTTGGATCGTAGGGTAGTTTTACTTTTAACTTCTTGAGGAAACTCCATACTGCTTTAAAGAGTGGCTGCACTAGTTTTCGTTCCCACTAACTATACAAGAGGATTCTGCTTTCTCCACATCCTAAGCAACACCTGTTGTTTCTTAGATTGTTGGTTTTAGACATTCTGACAGGTGTGAGTCTCATTGTAGTTTTTAGACATTCTCATTGTCTCATGAGTCATTGAATCTCACTGCAGTTTTAGATATTCTGACAGGTGTGAGTCTCATTGTAGTTTTGATTTTCATTTCCCTGATGGTAAATGATGTTGAGCATTTTTTCATGTGCATGTTGAGCATTTTTTCATGTGCATGTTGGCCATCTGCACATCCTCTTTGGAAAAAACGTCTATTCATGTTTTCCGCCCAAGTTTTAATTGGATTATTTAATTCTGGGGTATTGAATTTGATAAGTTCTTTATAGATTTGGGATACTAACCCTTTTTCAGCTATGTCATTTACAAGTGTGTACTCCCATTCTGAAGATTGTCCTTTAGTTTTGTTGATTGTTTTCTTCACTGTGCAGAAGCTTTTTATCTTGATGAAGTCCTAATAGTTTATTTTTGCTTTTGATTCCCTTGCCTCAGGAGACATATCTATAAAGAAGTTGCTATGGTTGATGTCAGAGGTTACTGCCTGTATTCTTCTATGGGAATTTTAAGGTTCCTTGTCTCACATTTAGGTCTTTAATTCATTTTGAATTTATTTTTGTGTGTGTGTATGGTGTAAGAAAGTGGTCCAGTTTCATTCATTGGCATATTGCTGTCTAGTTTTCACAATGCCATTTGTTGAAGAGACTGTATTTTTTTTCCACTGAATATTCTTTCCTGCTTTTAATTTACCATATTGTTCTGGTTTCATTTCTGTCTTTTCTATTCTGTTCCATAGATCTATGTATCTATTTTTGTACCAGTACCATATTGTTTTGATCACTACAGCTTTGTAATATAACTTGAAGTCCAGAATTGTGACGCCTCCAACTTTGCTTTTCTTTTTCAAGATTGGTTTGGCTATATGGGGCCTTTTGTGGTTCCATACACATTTTAGAATTGTTTATTCTAGCTCTGTGAAAACTGCTATTGGAATTTTGATAGGGATTGGATTTAATGTGTAGATTGCTTTAGGTAGTATAGAGATTTTAACAATATTTGTTCTTCCAATCTATGAGCATGGAATATCTTTCCACTTCTTTGTGTCATCTTTAATTTCTTTTTTCAGTGTTTTATAGTTTTCAGAGAACACGTCTTTCTCTTCTTTGGTTAGGTTTATTCCTAGGTATGAATGGCTTTGGTCAATTGTAAATGGAATTGTTTTCTTAATTTATCTTTCTGCTGCTTCATTATTAGTGTATAGAAATGACAGATTTCTGTATGTTGATTTTGTATCCTACAGCTTTACTGAATTTGTTCATCAGTCCTTGCAACTTTTTGGTAAAGTCTTCTGGATTTTTTATATAGAATATCATGTCATCTCCACACAGTGTGAGATTTACTTCTTCCTTGCTGATTTTGATGACTTTTATTTCTTTTTGTTTTCTGATTACTGTGAATTTCCAGTACTATATTAAATAACAATGGTGAGAATGGACATCTCTGTCATGTTCCTGACCATAGAGAAAAAAACTCTCAGTTTTTCCCCATTAAGGATAATATTAGCTGTGTTTTTTTTAAATATATGGTCTTTATAGCATATAAGAGGTATGTTCTCTCTTAACCTACTTTGTTGAGAGTTTTTATCATGAATAGATGTTGTACATTGTCGAATGCTTTCTCTGCATCTATTTAAAGGGTCATATGGTTCTTATCCTTTTATTTATGTGGTCTATCACATTGATTGATTGGAAAATATTGAGCCACACTTGTAACTTAGGAATAAATCCTATTTGATTTTGATGAATGATTTTTTTAATGTGTTGCTAGATTCTAGTTGCTAGTATTTTATTGACAATTTAAAAATCTATGTTCATCAGGGATATTTGCTTGTAGTTTCCTTTTTTAGTGGAGTCTTTCTGGTTTGGGTATCAGGTAACGTTGACCTCATAAAATGAGTTTGGAAGTTTTCCTTCTTTTTCCATTTTTTGGAATAGTTTGATAAGAATAAGTATTAACTTTTCTTTCAATGTGTGGTAGAATTCGCCTGTGAAGCTATCTGGTCCTGGACTTTAGTTTGTTGGGAATTTTTGATTTCTAATTCAATTTCTTTGCTAGTTACCTGTCTGTTCAAGCGTTCTATTTCTTCTGTTTCAGTGTTGGTAGTTTGTATGCTACTGGGAATTTTTCCATTTCTTCTAGGCTTTTACATTTTTTGGCATAAAAGTTTTCATAGTGTGCTTTTATAATCTATTTATATGGTGTTGGTTGTTATTTCTCCTCTCTCATTTGTGATTTTATTTATTTGGGTCTTTTTTCTTTTTGATAAGCCTGGCTAGAGGTTTGTCAATTTTATTGATTTTTTTCAAATAACTAGCTCCTGGTTTTATTAATCTATTCTATTGCTCTTTAGTTTCCATATCATTTATTTTTGCTCTAGTATTTATTTCCTTACTTATGCTTTCTTTAGGCTCCATTTGTGTACTTTTGTACCTCCTTTAGATGCAAGGTTAAATTGTGTATTTGATATTTTTTTCTTCTTCTTCTTCTTCAGCTAGGCCTGTATTGCTATATACTTTTCTTAGGACCACTTTAACTGCATCCCAAAGGTTTTGGATCATTGTGTTTTCATTTTCATTTGTTTCTACATATTTTTAAATTTCTTCTTTGGTTTCCAGGTTGACTCATTCCTTGTTTAGTTAGCATGTTGTTTAACCTCCATGTATTTATGAACTTTCCAATTTTTTTTTGTGGTTGACTTCAAATTTTATAGCATTGTGGTTAGAAAAGGTGCATAGTACGATTTCTATCTTGTTGAATGTGTTGAGGCCTGATTTGTGATCCACTATGTATTTTGGAGCATGTCCCATGTGTATTTTGGAGCATGTCCCATGTGCACTTGAAAAGAATGTATATTCTGCTGTCTAGTTTGATTGATATAAATATTGGTAGTTTGACTTTCTTTTGACGTCCATTTGTGTGGTAATGTTTCTCCACCCCGTCACTTTTAATTGGCTGTTGTCTTTAGGTCTAAAATGAGTCTTTTGTAGGGAGCATACAGATGGGCCTGTTTTTTTTTTAACCATTCTGCCACCCTATGTCTTTTGATTGGAGCATTTAGTCCATTTGTGTTCAAAGTAATTATTGATAAATGCATTTATTGTCATTTTATTATTTGTTTTGTTTTTGTTTCTGAAGATTTTCTCTGAGTATTTGTCTTTGTCACTTTTGGTCTCTCCTTTCCCCTCAAAGAATTCCCATGATATTTCTTTAGGACTGGTTTTGAGGTCACAAATTCCTTTAGTTTTTGTTTGTCTGGAAAACTCTATCTCTCCCTCTATTCTGAATGCTGGTCTTGCTGGATAGAGTATTCTGGGCTGTACATTTTTCCCATTTAGCACATTGAGTATATCATGCTACTCCCTTATGGCTTGCCAAGGTTCCATTGAGAAATCTCCAGCAAGCCTTATGGGTCTTCCCTTGTAAGTTTAGTACTTCTTTTCTCTTGCTCCTTTTAAGGCCTTTTTTCTTTATCACTATATTTTGCAAATTTAGTTAACATATGTCTTGGTGTTGGTCTGCTTTAGTTGATTTTGATGGGAGTTCTCTGTGCCTCTTGGATTTGGTGTCTGTTTCCTTCCCCAGATTAGGGAAGTTTTCAGCTATTATTTCCTCAAACACATTTTCACCCCTTTTTTCTCTCTTTTTTTCTTTGGGGACTCCTCTAATACTAATGTTATTATGCTTGATGGAGTCCCTGAATTACGTAAGTCTATTCTCGTGCTCCATAATTCTTCTTTCTCTCTGTTGTTCAGCTTTCTTATTTTCAATTATTTTGTCTTTTATATCACTTATTTGTTGCTCTGCTTCTCCCAGCCTGATGTTAATTGCATCAAGCCTGTTTCCAATTTCATTTAGTGCATTACTCATCTCTGACTCTTATTTAACTCTTTTATCTCTGCAGTAAGAGTCTCACTGTTGTCTTCTATTCTTTTCTCCAGACCAATGAATATCCTTATGATTGTTGCCTTATAAAGCATGTTAATTATATCTGTTTTATTTAGAACTTAGGCCATGGCCTTTTCTTTTTCTTTCAATTGGGATAAATTCCTACACCTTAGCATTTGATCTACGTCTCTACCTTTTTTATGTCAGAGAAGCCAAATATGTCACTTTGTCCTGAACATAATGGCTTTATGAAGAAGAACTCATGCAGAGTCTAGGGCCTACAAGGAGTGCTGCCACGTTTTGGCTGCTTTATCCTTCAGATCAGTCATCTGCAGAGGATCTTTTTGCTTGATGTGTGCAGTATTTGGTCCCTGGTCTGAATGTGGTGAGTTTTAACTAGGTGTTCTCTGGTCTGCTTGGAAAATGAAATTTGACACCACTTCCACCAGAACTGATGATCTGCAGAACTCTGGTCAGAAGACGTGGTGTGAGCAGGGTTTTGTGCTGGTCTTCTGAGGAAGAGACCTGCCATGCTGGGACTGAGGCAAGTTTGACTGTGAAGAACAGTCCCACCAGAATGCAGGGCAGTTGGGACTTGGTATAGGCAAATTAAGCAGGCAGTGTCAGGGCTGCTCTGCTTCCTGCAGCGGGCCCTGTGTTTATGCTGAGGAGTGGGGAGGGAAATAGTGCCTGACCAGCTCCTTTGTTTCCACAGAGGCATCTTCCTGAATGCTGCCTCTCAGGGAAGAGCTCAGAGAAAAGTGAATAATCTCCAGTGTGCCCAGGCACTCTTCAGATCACTGTGAGCAGGCTTCCCACCTTGGGTTTGCCAGCCTTCTCTCCAGGAGCAGGGCAGTACCTGCAAGGCTCTATCTCAGCCAAGCCTACCGACCTTGTAAAACTCCAAACTTTAAGCCCCGCTGGTTGCAAGATTTACCAAATATAGCCCCTCTCATTTTCCAAGTCAACGGCTTTGGGGAAATGTACTCCTTGTTCATTCCCCTGTGTGGTCCTATCTCTATGCCCTCTATGACCACACCTCACTGCCCTCTGCAGCACCTGAGATCCATTTCTCATCCAAACCATGTCTTTGCAAATCCTACCCTCTTCAATGTGGCATCTTTTCTCCCTTTAGTTGTGGAGCTTGTTCTGTCAGTCTTCAGGTCAGTTTATGGAATATTTAGGATGATTTGATAGTTATTTAGTTGTGTTCATGGGATGAGTTGAGCTTGGGATCTTCCTAGTGTTCAGCATTCTTCCCCCTTTCCTCTCAAAGTACTTTCTAATTTCTATCATGAATTCTTTTTGACTCATCAGCTATTTTGCAGTGTTTTTTTTTTTAAACTGAAGTGCAGTTGACATACAGTGTTATGCTTTAGGTGTACAATGTCGTGATTCAACAATTATATACATAATGATTACCATAATAATTCTAGCTACCATGTGTCACCATACAAAGTTGTTACAAGATTAACAGATTATAGTTCCTATATAATACATCTCTGATTTTTTTTAAAAAAAATTAGTATAGGAGGAGGACAAGATGGCGGAAGAGCAGGGAGCTCTGTAATCCGCGCACGCCCATATGGATTGAACTGAGAAGGACTGAAGGGATAAAACTTGGATTTGCAAGTGGGGGAAAGAAGAAACAGACGCCAGAA
>CM053578.1:1567398-1612974 GCA_028646485.1 Cryptoprocta ferox | reverse complement strand
CCATGGGGAGGGGAAGGAGGAAAAAGAGTTAGGGAGAGGGAGGGAGACAAATCATGAGAGACTCTTGAATACTGAAAACAAACTGAGGGGGGAAGGGGAAGGGGGAAAGGTAAAGGGGGGTGATGGCCTCGGTGGAGGTCACTTGTGGGGAAGAGCACTGGGTTTTATATGGAAACCAACCTGACAATAAACTATAAAGGTTAAAAAAATAAATAAATAAATAAAAACATAAAAAAAAAAAGAGTCTCTTATGGTTTGCCTCCCTCCCTCCCTGAACTTTTTTCCCCTTACCCTCCCCCACGGTCTTCTGTAAAATTTCTCAAGATCCACATATGAGTGAGAGCATACAGTGTTTGTCTTTCTCTGCTTGACCTATTTCACTTAGCATAATTCCCTCCAGTTCCATCCACATTGCTGCAAATGTCCATATTTCATTCTTTCTCATTGCCAAGTAGTATTCCCTTGTATACATAAACCAGATCTTCTTGATCCATTTGTCAGTTGATAGACATTTAGGCTCTTTCCATGACTTGGCCGTTGTTGAAAGTGTTGCTATAAACATTAGGGTATATGTGCTCCTATGCGTCAGAACTCCTGTGTCCCTTGGGTAAATTCCTAGCAGTACTATTTCTGGGTCATAGATAGTTCTATTTGTAATTTTTTGAGGAACCTCCACTCTGTTTTCCAGATCGGCAAAGTGATCTACAGATCCAGTGCAATTTCTATAAAAATCCCAATAGTATACTTTACAGAAATATTTTTAAAATCCTAAAATTCATATGGAACCACAAAAGACTGTGCATAGACAAAGCAATCTTAAGAAAGAAAAAAAGCTGGAGACATCACACACCCTGACTTTAACATGTATTACAAAACTACAATAATCAAAACAGTTTGATACCGGCATAAAAAGAGACATATATCAGTGGAACTGAATATATAGCCTAGTAATAAACACACACATTTATAGTCAACTGATATGCAACAAGAGTGCCAGCCCCAAACAATGAGGAAAGGATAGTTTCTTCAAATGGTGTTGGGAAAACTGGATATCCATATACAGAAGAATGAGATTAGACCATTACTTCATGTTATATACAAAAATAAACTCAAAATGGATTAAAGGTAGGACTCTAAACTATAAAACTACTATAAGGAAATATGGAAACATCTTGAGATTTTTCTCAGCCATACGTTTTTTGATCATGACACCAACAGCACAGGCAACAAAAGCAAAAATAAATGAGATTGCACCAAATTAAAAACCTTCTGTAAGAAGGAAAGGGAATATGGTGGAGTAGGAGGATACTAAATTCACCTCATCCCATGGGTACAACTATATAACACTCACATCAGTGTAAATAATCCAGAAAACTATCCCAAGACTGATAGAACAAACTCCATAACTAAAGGTAGAGAAGAGGCCATGTCAAAAAGGGTAGGGAGGGTAGAGATTCAGCTGGGAGCTAAACAGACCAAGGCAATTCATGGTTAGGAGGGAGCCACAGATGTGGATAAGGGAGAGAAACAGACTATCACACCAGGGAGCCAAAATGGGAAGATGAATCCTTATGATATTTAGTTTTGAAAACTAGAGGGACCAAATTTTGTGAGCTCTTACAACCAGTGGGACTTAAACCCTGGAATTTTAAAAATCAGTAAGCTCTAAATCTGGGAGAGCCTGGAGGGTGATAGGAAGCTGAGTCCCCATCCTCAAAGACACAACATAACCAAGAACCTGCAGAGAGACAGCATAGAAGCAACAATTTGAGAAAATATCTGGGGCATATGGGAGAGAGAAACATTTCCTAATCTCAGAGCCTGTGCCAGAGGGACAGCGGTCACAGGGAGACTCCTACAGGAACAAAGAAGCTGGCAGGTGCCATTTTCCTCACCCAACCTCCAGCATAAACTCATGGCCACCTGTGGGAATGAACAAGGTATTGATTTTCACTACCTAACTTTCTTACACAAAGTCCCAACCCTTGGTTTTGGAGGATCCACCCTGTCCTGTCCTGCTTGCCTCAGTCCTGGTGCTGTGGGTCACTTCTCCAGAAGACAGGCCCAAACCTTGCCCATATGATGTTACCTGGCCTACATGCTTTCTGGGGCCTTGGTCACAGCAGCAGCATTAGTGGAGGCAGGCCCTGTGATAGATCAGTGAGCAAACCTTGTGAGCACTATGTGACCTGTCCCCTTAACCCCATATGCTCTGGGTTGGAGCCCATTCAAACTGGGGCTACAAAGCTGGCATTGCACAAGCTTGCCTGACAAGGAACTGCATCATTCCAGAGTGACTCCTGCCCTGGTCTGAGGGGAAGAGAACAACACTCGGTCTGACGACAACAGGCAACAGCCTCCAGCAATGGGCTGGAGGCAGGCAGCTAATCTGATTGTAGACCTACTCAGCAATGAAAGCTTTACAGGGGACAACACTGGGAAAGCTCCTTGCAATTTTGGTGCAACTGCATCTCTGGAAAACATCTGGTCTGATTAAACTCAAGCTACAAGAGGCCCCAGACTGGTCTACTAACACCTTGGGAACCAAACACTGCTCGCAACAGGCGAAGGGAGAGCTACTGCAGATGAATAGACTTAAGGAAAAGCAGCCAACACTCAACAGCAGAATGCATACAACACATATAGGAAACTCCTCTGAAGTGCCAGGTTCTGGTGCATAAGGGACACTGCACTGCAGAGCACTACAGGACCTCTTCTTTATAAGGCCATTACTTTTAAAAGCAGAACTTTCCTAACACACAGAGGCAGACAAACAGTTATATAAATGGGGAAGCAGAGGAATATGTCCCAAAAGAAAGAACAGGAAAAATCACAACAAAAGACCTAAGCAAAATGAAGATAGATAATATGCGCAATAAAGAATTTAAAATCATGATCACAAAGATACTCACTGGATTTGAGAAAAGAGTGGAGGACTTCAGTGAGACCCCTAATAAAGAGATAAAAGGAAGCCAATCAGAGATGACGAACATAATTAATGAAATTAAAAATACACTAATTGGAATAAATAGCAAAGTAGAAGAAGCAGAAGAACGAATTATCCACCTGAAGGACAGAGAAATGGAAAGTAATCAAACTGAGCAATTGAGAGAAAAAATTATGCAAAATGAGAATAGACTTAAGGAACTCAGTGACTTTATCAAGTGTAATAACATTTGCATTATAGAGAGTCTCAGAAGAACAGAAAAAAAAGAGGGTGCAGAAAATTTATTTGAAGAAATAATAACTAAAAACTTCCCTAATCTAGGGAAGGAAACAGATACCCAGATTCAGGAGGCATGAAGATCCCCCCCCAACTCCCACACACAAAATCAATCCAAGGAGGTCCACATTACGACAAATAGTGATTAAAATGGCAAAAAGTAATGATGAAGAGAGAATTCTAAAAAAATTGAGGAAAGGAGACAGTTACATACAAGGAAAACCTCATAGGGTATTAGTGGATTTTCAACAGAAATTTGCATGCCAGAAGGGAGTGGCATGATATATTCAAAGCGCTGAAAGGAAAATCTTCAGGCAAGAATACTCTATCCAGCAACATTACCATTCAGAATAGTTTCCTAGACAAACTGAAGTTAAAGGAGTTCATGACCACTAAACCAGCTCTATAAGAACTGTTAAGGGAGACTCTTTCAGTGAAAAAGAAAGGTCACAAGCAAGAGTAGGAAAAGTAGGAAGCAAAAAGCAGCAAAAATAAGTATATCTAAAAAAATCCAAAATATAAAATTAAATTAAATTAAAAAAATAAAATAATGTAAAGTGTGACACCACATGCTTAAAATATGGAGAGGAGAGGAGTTAAGAATGAATTCAGACTTAAGAGACAATCAACTTAGTATAGATTGCTATATGCAGAAAATGTTATAAACAAACCTAATGTTACTGACAGATCAAAACCAGTAATATACAAAAATTAAAAAGAAAGAAATCCAAGTATATATTTAAAGAAATCCAGCAAACTGTGAGAGAAGAGGGTAAGAAAAGAAAGGAACAGAGAAGAACTACAAAAAAAAAAAAAACATGAAGTAAGTAACAGAATAGCAATAAAGCATACCTATCAATAATTATGTTGAATGTAAATGGACTAAACACTACAATCAAAAGACATAGAGTGACAGAGTGGGTAAAAACAAACAGACAAACAAACAAACAAAAACAAGAGCGTCTATGTGCTGCTTAGAAGAGACCCATTTCAGAACTAAAGACACATGCAGATTGAAAGTAAGGGGATGAAAAAAACATTTATCATGCAAATGGATGTGGAAAAAAAAGCCAGGGTAGCAATGCTTATATTGAACAACATGGACTTTAAAACAAAGACTGTAACAAGAGACAAAGAAAGACACTCTGTAATAATAAAAGGGAACAATCCAACAAGAAGTAATAACAATTGTAAGTAATTATGCACATAATATTTCAGCATCCAAATACATAAAACAGTTAATAACAAATATAAATGAACTAATTGATAGTAATACAATAATAGTAGGGGACTTTAACACCCCATTTACATCAATGGGCAGATCATCCAAACAGAAATCAATAAGGAAACAGTGGCTTTGAATGACACACTGGACCAGATATACTTAACAGATATATTCAAATATTCCATCCTAAAACAGCAGACTACACCTTATTTTCAAATGCATATGAACATTATTCAGAATAGATCATGTTAGGCCACAAAACAAGTCTTAGCAAATTCTAAGAGATCAAAGTCATACCATGTACCTTTTCTGACCAGTAATGCTATGAAACTCAAAATTAACCACAAGAATAATTATGGAAAGGGCACAAGTACATGGAGGTCAAATAACATACTATAAAACAATGAGTAAGAGAAGTAAGAAATTGAAGAAGAAATAAAAAAATTCCATGAGAAGAAATGAAAACAAAAACACAGAGATCCAAAATCTTTGGGATACAACAAAAACTATTCTAAGAGGGAAGTTTATAGCAATACAGGTCTGTCTCAAGAAGCAAGAAAAATCTCAAATAAATATTATATGTAGGGGCGCCTGGGTGGTTCAGTCAATTAAGCATCCTACTTCGGCTCAGGTCATGATCTCTCTGTTTTTGAGTTCAAGCCCTGCATCGTCTGTGCTGACTACTCAGAGCCTGGAGCCTACTTCAGATTCTGTCTTCCTCTCTCTCTGCCCCTCCCCTGCTCACACTCTGTCTGTTTCTGCCTCTCAACAATAAATAAACTTAAAAAAATAAAAAATAAATAAATCTTATACCTAAAGGAGCTAGAAAAAGAACAAGACACAAAATCCCATACCAGCAGAAATAAGGAAATAGTATTAGAGCAGAAATGAATGATATAGAAACTAAAGGGGGAAAAACAACAATAGAACATATCAATGAAGCCAGGAACTGTTTCTTTTTAAAAAATCAGGAAAATTGATAAACCGCTAGCAAGACTCAACCACAACAACAACAACAAAGAGAGTGAGTGCAAGAAACAGAAAGAGAGGACTTAAAAACAAAAATGAGAGAGGAGAAATAAAAACCAATACCACATAAAATACAAACATTGTAACAGGATATTATGAAAAAACGTATTCTAACAAATTGGACAACATAGAGGAAGTGGATAAATTCCTTGAAACATATAACCTACCAAAACTGAAGTGGGAAGAAATAGAAAATATGAATGGATCAATTACCAGCAATAAAATCGAATCAGTAATAAAAAAAAAACTCTCAACAAACCAAAGTCCAGGACCAGATGGTTACACATGTCAATTCTACAAAACATTTACAGAGGAGTTAATATTTATTCTTCTCAAACAGTTCCAAAAAATAGAAAAGGAAGGAAAATTCCAAATTCATTCTATGAGGCCAGAATTACCCTGATATCAAAACCAGATAAAGACATCACAAAAAAGAGAACTACAGGCCAATATTTTTGATAAACATAGATGAAAAAATTCTCAAGGAAGTACTAACAAGATGAATCAACAATACATTAAAAAAGTATTCACCATGATCAACTGGGATTTATCCCCAGGGTGCAAAGGTTGCTCAGTATTTTCAAATCAATCAACATGATACATCACATTAATAAGGATAAGTATCACATAATCATTTCAATAGAAGCAGAAAAAGCATTTGACAAAGTGCAACATCCATTCACTATAAAAGCCTCAACAAAGTAGCTTTAGAGGGAATATACTTCAACACAATAAAAACCTTATATAAAAAACCCACAGCTAACATCATACTCAATGGTTAGAACTGAGAGATTTTACTCTAAGCTCAGGAACAAGAGAGGGAAGTCTACTCTCACCACGTTTATTCAAATAGTACTAGTAGTCTGAGCTACATCAATCAGACAAGAGAAAGGGATGCAAGGCATCCAAATAGGTAAGGAAGAAATGAAACTTTCACTCTTTGTAGATGATATGATACTCTAAGTAGAAAACCCAAAGCCTCTACTGAAAACCTACTAGATCTCATAAATGAGTTCAGTAAGGCCACAGGATACAAAATTAGTATACCAAAATCCCTTGCATTTCTATACCAATAATGAAGCAGCAGAGAGAGAAATCTAGGAATCCAACCCACCTACAATTTCACCCAAAACCATAATATACCTAGGAATAAACATAAAGAGGTGAAAGATCTGTACTCCGTAAACTATAAAGCATTGATGAAAGAAATTACAGATGAAAATGGAAAGACACAAAGAAATGGAAAGACACTCCATGCTCACGGATTGGAAAAACAAATATTGTTAAATGTCTACACTACCCAAGGCAATGAATTTAATGCATTTAATTAATTAAATTAATACAATTAAAGCCATTTAATGCAACCCCTATCAAAATACCAATAGCATTTTTTATCAGAGCTGTGGGAAATAAGTTTAAGAATTCTGTATGCTAGCACCCATGTATTAACAAGGCTTAGGGCAGAAACCCACCACAGGGGGAAAGCGCCCAAGGCCAGTCATTAAGACAAAGCATAGAGGCAAGTAGCCACCACCACAGCTGGGCGAAAGCTTCCAAGAAAAACAAGGCTTAGGGCGGAAAGACACCTCCACAGAATGAAAACATCCAAGAACAGTTAGAGACAGAAAGCCACAATGGGGCGAAAGCGCCCAAGATTAGCTAGTGAAAGGGTGCCTTGTTAGCCTTGAAGCAGCATGCTGCAGCAATCTTAAACTTTGGAGATAACAACTACTTGGCTGTATCACTCACAGAGACACACTGTCCATTTAGCATTGGGCACCAATATACCATTGTGCTTTAATCTCAACTTCTACTGCCACTCGCCCCCCAAACCCTTTGATTCTTATGCACACAAATTAATGGTCAGTATCGTACTGTTTTCTTCTGCACGTTTTTTCTTTATCACATATGTAAAACCTTGAGAGCTCAATACATACAGAGATAAAACCCATGTTCAGGGCTCTTGTCTCTTCCCGGACATTAGCCTTTTATTCAATTCTGCATTTGCTCTCTTGCTGGACAAAAGATAACACCAGACTCAAAGTCTGTGACACAGAACTATAACAAACCATCCTAAAATTTGCATGGAACCACACCACAATTCCAGATTTCGAGTTATATTACAAAGCTGTAGTAATCAAAACAGTATGCTTACTGGCATAGATATAAACACATAGATCAATAGAACAGAATAGAAATCCCAGAAACAAACCCACAATTATATGGTCAATTCATCTTCGCCAAAGGAAACAAGAATATGCAATGTGAAAAAGACAGTGTCTTCAACAAATTGTGTTGGGAAAACTAAATAGCTACATGCAAAAGATTGAAACTGAATCAGTTCCTTACACTATACACAAAAATAAATTCAAAATGGATGAAAGACCTAAATGTAAGACAAGAAACCATTAAAATCCTGGAAAAGAACAGAGGCAGTAACTTCTTTGACATGGACCATAGCAACTTATTTCTAGATATATCTGACAAGGCAAGGAAAACAAAAGCAAAACTGAACTATTGGGACTGCATCAAAATGAAAAGCTTCTGCACAGTGAATGAAACAATCAACAAAATTAAAAGGCAACTTTTCAGAATAGGAGTAGATGTTTGCAAATGATATATCTGATAAAGGGTTAGTAATCAAAATATATAAGGAACTTCTACAACTCAACACCAAAAACAAAAACAAAAAAAGCAAAAACAAAAACAAGTAATCTAATTAAAATAGGGCAAAAACATAAACAGATATTTCTCTTATGAAGACATATAGTTGGTCGACAGACACATGAATAGATGTTCAACACACTGATCATCAGGGAAATGCAAATTGAAACTACCATGAGATTTCACCTTGCACCTGTCAGAAACGGCTAAAATAAAAAACTCAAGAAAAAAACAAGCATTGACAAGGATGTGGAGCAAAAGGAGCCCTCTTGTACTGTTGGTAGGAATGCAAATTGGTTCAGTCAATCTGGAAGACAGTATGGAGGTTCCTCAAAAAATTAAAAAAAGAACTACCATATAATCTGGTAATCACACTATTGGATATTTACCCAAAGAATATGAGAACACCAGTTTGAAAGGATATATACACCCCTGTGTTTATAGCAGTATTATTTATGATACAAATTATGGAAGTAATCCAAGTGTTCATTGATAGAAGAACAGATAAAGATACAGTGTGTGTGTGTGTGTGTGTGTGTGTGTGTGTGTGTGTGTTTAATGGATATTATTCAGCCATGAAAAAGAATAAAATCTCTCCATTTGCAACAACATGGGTGGATCTAGTGTACAATGTTAAGAGAAATAAGCCAGTCAGAGAGACAAATACCATATAATTTTATTCATATGTAGAATTTAAGAAATAATACAAATGAACAAAGAAAAAATACAAAAGTTAAAAAATAGACTCTTAAAAATAATGAAAAACAATGGAGGTGTTTGTGTGATGGATGAAATAGATAAAAAGTATTAATAGTACACTAATTTTAATTAAAATTTAAAAAATAATAAAATGAAATGCAAATATATCTTAATAGGTAAACAAAACAATAAAAAGCCTCTGCACCACAAATGAAATAGTCATGACAGTGAACATGCAACCTATAGAATGGGTTAAACATTTGCAAACTATATATCTGATAAACAGTTAATTTCAAAAATATATAGAAACTCATGTAACTCAATAGAAAAAATTCAAATAGCCCAATCAAAAACGGGCAATTGAACTAAATAACGTTTCTTTTATTTTTAAACTTTATTTATTTACTTTGAGACACAGAGAGAACACTAGTAGGGGAGAGGAGGAGAGGGAGAGAGAGAGAAAGAGAGAGAGAATCCCAAGCAGGCTCTGTGGTGTCAGTGTGAAGCCTGAAAAGGGCTTGATCCCACGGACCGAGAGATCATAACCTGAACCAAAATCAAGGGTCGGACGCTTAACCAACTGAACCACTCAGGAGTCCCTAAAAAGACATTTCTTAAGATATACAAATGTCTGTGAAAGGTACTCATAAAGGTACTACATGAAAAGGTACTCAACATCAGTATTCACCAGGGAAACACAAATCAAAATCACAATAAGATATCACCTCACACCTGTTAGAACAGCCATTCTCAAAAAGAAAATATATAACAAGTGTCATTGCGGAATGTAGAGCAAAGAGAATCCTTGCACTCTGCTGATGGGCATGCAAATTGGTCCAATCATTATGGAAAACAGTATGGAGTTTCTTCGAACAATTAAAAATAGAACTGCCATATGATGCAGCAATCTCACTTCTAGGTATAAATGCCAAAGAAATGAAATCTGGGACTCAAAGTGATAGTTGTACTTCTGCGTTTATTGCAGCATCATTCACACTAGCACAACTATGGAAATAATCTAAATGTCTATCAATGGATGAATGAATAAAGAATATAAAGATCAATGAGTTCTGGAGATCTAACGTACAGCATGGTGATGAAATTAACAGTAGTGTATTGTATACTTGAAATTTGCTAAGAATGTAGACCTTCAAGTAAATCTCAACACACACACACAATGACAAAACTATATAAAGATAATGAATACATTATTTAGCTTGATTGTAGTGATCTTTTCACAGTGTATATGTATATCAAAACATCAAGTTTTAAACTTTAAATATACATAATTTTTATATTTCAAAGAAATGTCAATAAAGTTGTTTAAAAACATCTCTAGAAGGAAGAATAAACATTATATTTTCTAGTTTCCTCCAGAACTCTAAAACTTTGCATTCCTTTACCTGCCCAGCTCACAGACTTCCATTCTGGCGTTTCTCACACTCAGAAAATATCCTTGGGGGGTGAATGTGGGAAATTTCCCTTTAAAGTGTGAAATTTATTCTGCATCGCAGTCTCCTACAGATTCCAATCCATTATTTTAAATTTAAATCCTAGTTAGTTAACATACAGTGCAACATTGGTTTTGGGAGTAGAATTCAGTGATTCGTGGGTTACATACAACACCCAGTGCTCATCAAAAGTGCCCTTTTAAATACCCATCACCCATCTAGCCTATCCCTCCACCCACCTCCCCCATCAACCCTCAGTTTGTTCTCTATCCTTAAGAGTCTTTTGTGGTTTGTTTCCTTCTCTTCTATTCTTTCCCCCTTCCCATGTTTTCATCTGTTTTGTTTCTTAAATTCCACATATGAGTGAAATCATATGGTATTTGTATTTCTCTGATTGACTTATTTCACTTAACAAAATACATTCTAGCTCCATCTATGTGATTGCAAATGGCAAGATTTCATTCTTTTTCATTGCTGACTAATATTCCATTACATCTTCTTTATCCATTCATCAGTTGATGGACTTTGCACTCTCTCCATAGTTTGGATATTGTTGATAATGTTGCTGTAAACATTGGGGTGCATGTACCCCTTCCAATATGTATTTTTGTATCCTTGTGTAAATACCTAATAGGACAATTGTTGGATCATAGGATAGTTCTATTTTTAGTTTTTTGAAGAACTTCCATACTGTTCTCCAGAGTGGCTACACCAGTCTTCTTTCCCACCGACACTGCAAGAGTGTTACCCTTTCTTTGCATCCTCACCAATACCCATTGTTTCTTGTGTTTTAATTTTAGCCATTCTGACAGGTATGAGGTGATATCTCATCATGGTTTTGATTTGTATTTCCATGATGATGAGCAGTATTGAGCATCTTGTAATGTGTTTGTTAGCCATCTGGATGTCTTTGGGAAAGTGTCTATTCATGTCTTCTGCCCATTTCTTAACTGGGTTTTTTGTTTTTGTTTTTTTGGGGGTTTTTTTGGGGTGTTGAGTTTGATAAGCTCTTTATAGATTTTGGATACTAACTCTTTATCAGATATGTCATTTGCAAATATCTTCTTCCATTCGGTAGGCTGCCTTTTAGTTTTGTTGATTGTTTCCTTCATTGTGCATAAGCTTTTCCTTTAACCTGGATCATAACAACTTCTTACTAGATATGTAGCTAAAGGGAAGGGAAACAAAAGCAAACATGAACTATTGAGACTTCACCAACCCATTCACTTTTAACCAAGTCAAATCTGCCTGTCCACATCTTGACTGAGCAGTTGCCCCACAGAGGGAAGTGGTACTGGTCTCTGCTCATTGCATAAGAGCTTATCTTTCCTGGGAACGTAGTTCTCCTAGGCTTCTTTACATCCACATTTCTCTAGTGTATTTAAAAAATATACTTGTTTTACTTTATCCTCTGTTATTTTTTAGTGTGACAATGGGAAGATTGATGTTCTTCTTTTTTTAATGTTTATTTTTGAGAGAGAGTGAGTGTGTGTGTGAGAGAGAGAGAGAGAGAGAGAGAGCACAAGCAGGGGAGGGTCAGAAAGAGAGGGGGACAGAGGATCTGAAGCAGGCTCTGCAATGAGAGCAGCAAGCCTGATGTGGGGCTCAAACTCACAAACTATGAGATCATGACCTGAGTTGAATTCAGATACTCAACTGACTGAGCTACTCAGGTGCCCCAAAGTTATTCTTTTATATATCCTAGCCAGACTTGAAAGTTTTTCTTACATGACTTTTTGGAGGTATTCTCTACCTTCCTTTCCCCATGCATAAAGTCCACTTGGGAAGAACTTTTGCCTGATGCTAGAACAGACTTAAAGTATGTGGGAAAGACACAGGAAGGTAAGACTTACAAAAAGTGCTGGTAAGTCATATCCATTAGTTGGGCTTGTGTTGTTACATTTTAAGCTAGGAAAAAAGTGCTCACCTCTGTCCCCAAGCAGCTTCCTTATACCACTAGAAGATAGAATCAGTATGTGTCTAGTGAGGCCAGTGCCTCCGTTGCTCCATGTACTAGATGAGCTCCATGGATTTGTGGTCCTTGAACACTAACATTTTATTCTGTAGATAGAAAAAGAGAAAGATATGTAACTGAGAACATACCTTAATCCTGCTTCCTAAAAAAAATGATGATAAAAAATTATAACTCTCACTTGATTTGATGGAAAGAAATTAGAATCTGTTTAGCAAACATGACCTACAAACTGATTAATGTCACAGGCAATGATGCTTTTTCCTCAGGGCATGGTTTTATTGCAGTTGCCACTGAATCCTGCTGTAATTATGCCATTCGTTATTTGATTTAAATTATAAGACAAAGTCTCAGAGGCTGAAATGGCTTCCTAATGCTACACAGAAATAACTGACAAAGGCAGTTGTCTAAAATGTGGGGTTGCTGACTCCCATAGCAAGACCACATTCCTTTGGCATTTATAGGATGCCTCCTGTGTTCTGGGAACCATGCTAGGCCCTATTGTACTGGAACCGCTCTCCCATATACATTCATCCCACTCCCAGATCCTCAAAGGCAGAAAAACTTGTGTTTCATTCATTCTACTGCCTTTAGTCCTCTACCTAGTAAGCTCTTGATGGGTGTCAGGTTTAACCAGAGTTGGGGCCCTGAAGAGCAATTTTTCTTTGTCTTGATTTGGGACATGTTATGGGTAGAATTATACTTCCCCCACCAGATCTATATATTCCAGTCCTAACACCAGTACCTCAGCATGTGCCCTTATTTACTGATAGGGTCACTGCAGATACAATTACCAAAGTCATGTAATAAAGTTGCATCATTAGGAGAATTGTGGTATGGCTCAGCTTCCTGTAATTGAACCCAAGGTCAAGAGAAAAGGTTCTAATAAAATATGGCTGGTGTCTTATTAAGAGAGGAATTTGGATGCAGAGAAGGGCTCACACAGAGGGAAGACAATGTGAAGAGATATAGGGAGAAGTCTAACTTCAGGGCTGCAAGAGAGGCTTGGGAAAGAGTCTCCCTCAGAGCCTCTAAAGGAAGCAGCCCTGCTAACATCTCTCAGACTTCTAATCTCCAGAGCTATGGGACATATTTCTGCTTTTTCCATTTAAAAAAATTATAAGATAAGGTGGCATTTTACAGTGACAAATGGCACTCTTTGCAACTAGAGATAAGAATTAAGGGAGGATAGTAATCAAATTATGGAAGCAGTACAAGCATCCATGGATAGATGAATGGATATATACAACGGAATATTATTTAGCCATCAAAAAACTGAAATCTTCCGATTTGTAATGACATGGATGGAGCTGAACAGTATCACGTAAGCAAAATAAGTGAAAGACAAATACCATATGATTTCGCTCATATGTGGAATTTAAAAAACAAGTGAGCAATGATAAAAAGAGAGACAAACCAAGAAAAAGAATCTTTTTTTATTTATAGTTTATTGTCAAGTTGGTTTCCATATAACACCCAGTGCTCTTCCCCACAAGTACCCTCCTCCATGACTATCACCCCCTTCCCCTTTCCCCCTCCCCCTTCAGCCCTCAGTTTGTTTTCAGTATTCAAGAGTCTCTCATGATTTGTCTCCCTCCCTCTCCCTAACTCTTTTCACCCCCCTTCCCCTTCCCATGGTCCTCTGTTAAGTTTCTCCTGTTAGACCTATGAGTGAAAACATATGGTATCTGTCCTTCTCCGCCTGACTTATTCCGCTTAGCATGACACCCTCGAGGTCTATCCGCTTTGCTACGAATGGCCAGGTTTCATTCTTTCTCATTGCCATGTAGTATTCCATTGTATAGATGAACCACATCTTCTTAATTCATTAATCAGTTGATGGACATTTAAGCTCTTTCCATGATTTGGCTATTGTTGAAAGTGTTGCAATGAACATTGGGGTACATGTGCCCCTATGCATCAGCATTTTGGTATCCCTTGGGGAAATTCCTAGCAGTGCTATTGTTGGGTCATAGGGGAGTTCTATTGATAGATTTTTGAGGAACCAACACACTGTTTTCCAGAGCGGCTGTACCAGTTTACATTCCCACCTACAGTGTAGGAGGGTGCCTGTTTCTCCACATCCTCAACAGCATCTATAGTCTCTTGAGTTGTTCATTTTAGCCACTCTGACCGGCGTAAGGTGGTATCTCAGTGTGGTTTTGGTTTGTATTTCCCTGATAATGAGTGACGCTGAGCATCATTTCATGTGCCTGTTTGCCATCTGGATGTCCTCTTTGGAGAAGTGTCTATTCATGTCTTCTGCCCATTTCTTCACTGGATTATTCGTTTTCTGGGTGTGGAGTTTGGTGAGTTCCTTGTAGATTTTGGATACTAGCCCTTTATCCGATATGTCATTTGCAACTACCTTTTCCCATTCCGTTGATTGCCTATTAGTTTTCTTGATTGTTTCCTTTGTAGTGAAGAAGCTTTTTATCTTGATGAGGTCCGAATAGTTCATTTTTTCCCTTGATTCCCTTGCATTTGGAGATGTGACAAGTAAGAAATTGCTGCGGCTGAGGTCAAGGAGGTTGTTTCCTGCTTTCTCCTATAGCAATTCGATGGTTTCCTGTCTCACATTGAGGTCCTTCATCCATTTTGAGTTTATTTTTGTGTATGGGATAAGAAAGTGGTCTAGTTTCATTCTTCTGCATGTTGCTGTCCAGTTCTCCCAGCACCACCCATTGAAGAGGCTTTCTTTTTTCCATTGGATACTCTTTCCTGCTTTGTCAAAGATTAATTGGCCATACATTTGTGGGTACAGTTCTGGGTTCTCTATTCTATTCCATTGGTCTATGTGTCTGTTTTTGTGCCAATACCATACTGTCTTGATGATGACAGCTTTGTAGTAGAGGTCAAAGTCTGGGATTGTGATGCCTCCTGTTTTGGTTTTCTTCTTCAATATTACTTTGTCTATTCGGGGTTTTTTGTGGTTCCATATGAATTTCAGGATAGTTTGTTTTAGTTTTGAGAAGAATGCTGGTGCAATTTTAATTGGGATTGCATTGAATGTGTAGATTGTGTGGGTAATAATGACACTTTAACAATGTTTATTCTTCTGATCCATGAGCATGGAATGTTTTTCCATTTCTTTGTGTCTTCTTCAATTTCTTTCATAAGCTTTCTATAGTTTTCACCCTAGAGGTCTTTTACATCTTTGGTTAGGTTTATTCCTAGGTATTTTAAGGTTTTTTCATGCAATTGTGGGTGGGATCCGTTTCTTGATTTCTCTTTCTGTTGCTTCATTATTGGTGTATAAGAATGCAACCGATTTCTGTATACTTATTTTGTACCTTGCGACTTTGGTGAATTAATGGATCTGTTCTAGTAGGCTTCTGGTGGAGTTGGTCGAGTTTTCCATGTAGAGTGTAATGTCATCTGTGAAAAGTGAAAGTTTGACTTCTTCTTTTCCGATTTTGATGCCTTTAATTTCCTTTCTTTCTTTTTATAAGCTGATGAATTCGATTTGCTGGTATCTTGTTGAGTATTTTTGCATCTGTATTAATTAAGGATATTGGTCTGTAGTTCTCTTTTTTTGTTGGGTCTCTGTCTGGTTTGGGAATCAAGGTGATGCTGGCTACGTAGAATGAGTTCGGAAGTTTTCCTTCTATTTCTATTTTTTGGAATAGTTTGAGAAGGATGGGTAACAACTCTGCTTTAAATGGCTGGTAGAATTCTCCTGGGAAGCCATCCGGCCCTGGGCTCTTATTCATTGGGAGATTTGAGATAACTGATTCGATTTCTTCACTGGTTATGGGTCTGTTCAGATTTTCTATCTCTTCCCGTTTCAATTTTGGTACTTGCATGTGTGTTTAGGAATTTGTCCATTTCTTCTAGATTGCCCAGTTTGTTCGCATATAAGTTTTCATAGTAATCTCTGATGATTGCTTGTATTTCTGAGGGATTGCTTTTAATAGATCTATTTTCATTCATGATTTTGTCTATTTGGGTGTTCTCTCTTTTTTTTTTTCTGAGGAGCCTGGCTAAAGATTTATCAATTTTATTTTTTCAAAAAACCAACTCTTGGTTTCATTGATCTGTTCAACTGTTTTTTTTTTTTTTTTTGGATTCTTTACTGTTGTTTTCTGCCCTGATCTGTATTATTTCCCTTTTTCTGCTGAGTTTGGGGTGCTCTTGCTTCTCCACTTTTAGTTTCCTTAGATGCTCTGTTAGATTTTGAAATTGCACTTTTTCTAGTTTGTTGAAATAGGCCTGGATTACAATATACTTTTCTCTTACGACTGCCTTTGCTGGATCCCAGAGAGTTTGGATTGCTGTATTTTCATTTTCATTTGTTTCCATATATTTTTTAATTTCTTCTCTAATTGCCTGATTGGCCCAATCATTCTTTAGAAGGGTGGTTTTTAACCTCTACATTTTTGGAGGTTTTTCAGACCTTTTCCTGTGATTGATTTCAAGTTTCATAGCACTGTGATCTGAAAGTGTGCATGGTATGTTCTCAATTCGTTTGTATTTATAGTGGGCTGTTTTATGACCCAGTATGTGATCTATCTTGGAGAATGTGCCATGCGCACTCGAGAAGAAAGTGAATTCCCAAGCTTCAGGATGCATAGTTCTAAATATATCCATTCATTCCATCTGTTCCAATGTGCCGTTCAAATCCATTGTTTCCTTAGTGATTTTCTGTCTATCCATTGCTGTATGTGGAGTATTAATGTCCCCTGCAATAAGCACATTCTTATCAATAATATTGTTTCTGTTTTGATTAATTGTTTTATGTATTTGGGTGCTCCCGAATTTGGCGCATAGATGTTTATAATTGTTAGTTCTTCCTGATGGAGAGACCCTGTAATTATTATATAATGTCCTTCTCCATCTTTTGTTATTGCCTTTACTTTAAGGTCCAGTTTGTCTGATATAAGTATGGCTACTCCGGCTTTCTTTTGACTTCCAGTCGCATGATACATATTTCTCCATCCCCTTACTTTCAATCTGAAGGCGTATTCAGGTCTAAGATGAGTCACTTGTAGACAGCAAATACATGGATTTTGGTTTTTTATCCATTCTGCTACCCTGTGTCGTTTGATGGGGGCATTCAGTCCATTACGTTCAGTGTTATTATTGAAAAATGTAGGTTTGGGTTCATTGTGTTCTCTGTAGAGTTCATGTTTGTAGTGGTGTCTCTGGTACCTTGTATTCTTTGCAACATTTCCCTCATAGAGTCCCTCTTAGGATTTCTTGTAGGGGTGGTTTGGTGGTGATGAATTCTCTCAATTTTTGTTTATTTGGGAACACCTTTGTCTCTCCTTCTATTTTGAATGACAGGCTCACTGGATAAAGGATTCTTGGCTGCATATTTTTTCTGTTTACCACATTGAAGATTTCCTGCCATTCCTTTCTGGCCTGCCAAGTTTCAGTAGATAGGTCTGTAACCACTCTGAGAGATTTCCCTTTCTGTATTAGGGCTCTTTTCATCCTAGCTGCTTTCAGAATTCTCTCTTTATCTTTATAGTTTGCCAGTTTTACTATGATATGTCGTGCCGAAGGTTGATTCAAGTTACATATTAGGGGAGTTCTCTGTGCCCCCAAATTGGGGAAGTTCTCAGCTATAATTGATCAAGAACCGTTTCAGGACCTTTTCCTCTTTCTTCGTCTTCAGGAATTCCTATGATATGGACATTGTTCCGTTTGATTGTATCACTCAGGTCTCAAATCCTCCTTTCATGCTCCTGTATCAATTTCTCTCTCTTTTTCTTGCCTTCTTCTTTTTCTATAACTGTGTCTTCTAATTCATCTATTCTCCTCTCTGCCTCTTAAATCTGTGCAGTGGCCACCTCCATTTTATTATGCCCTCATTTATAGCCTTTTTTAACTCGTTGCAGCTATTTTGAAGGTCCCTAGTCTTTGTGTCAATATCTTGTCTGATGCTTTTTTCAAGCCCAGTGATTAATTTTACGACACTTGTTCTAAATTGTTGTTCAGTTATGTTGCTTATATGTATTGAGCAGTTCTGTGGCTGTGATTTCTTCCTGGAATTTCTTTAGAGGAGATTTCTTTCATTTCATCATTTTGGCTAGCTTTCTCTCTCTCTCGTCAGTTTTAAAAGCTCGTTATGCACTGTGCACCTGTTAGTATTGCTCTATTAAAGGAGGCTCATTGACTGTCCAGGGCCTGTCATTTCAGGAAGTGTTCTTTTAATGGTGTCTCTTGGTTTGTTTTGTTGTGCCTTTGATTATTTTATTTCCCTACTCAGTGATATTTGGGACTCTCCACCATGTGTACTTTGGCTTATTTCTTGAGTTAGCCTAGATTACTGGTGTAATTTTGAGCGGGTGTAACTCAGGCAGATGAAAGAGGTACATTGGGAAACGTACATGGAAAGGGCGCACAGCTTCTATGCCCTCTCTTAGCATGCTGTCTCTGCAAATCTCCATGTATTCACCAACCCAGAAGCTCTCCAAACTTCTCCATCCTTTTTGGGATTTATGGAGTCTTCATTACCTCCATTCATTAGGCATGATTGGCCTCTGGTGATCGACCTCTGAACTCTGTCTCCAGCCCTTCTCCTGAAAAAGAGTCTTAACTATAGAGAACAAACTGATGGTTACCAGAAGGGAGGTGGGTGGGGGCATGGGAGAAATAGGTGATGGGGATTAAGGATGCACTTGCGATGAGCACCAGGTGATGTATGGAAGTGTTGAATCACTATATTGTACACCTGAAACTAATGTTACACTGTGTTAACTAACTGGAATTTAGATAAAAACTAAAAAATAAAGAATTAAGGGAGAACAAGAAATCATGTCCATTTTCTTATAGGAACCTCCAGGTTATTCTATACCTTTTCAGTTTATGACCAAAAGAAAGGTTTACTGAGCATATACTATGTGACAGGCACTAGCAGGGAATACGAAAGGAAGGTATGATCCGTTCATGAGAAAAACTAAGAAACTCCAGTGTGAGAGGTACATGAGGATTCTATTGGAGCCCAGAAGAACAAAGTCAAAGATGAATTTCTGGGAAAAAATATCTAGGCAGAGTCTTACAGTATAAATAAGACTACATGCTTAGAGCCTCATGTTTGGAGCCTCAGCTGCAGATATGGAGGTTTTTGTGGAGGCCTTTACCATATAGAATAACTCCTGCCCCAGTTCAGCCTGTGTTACCTTGTGACAGACAGAGGAGCAGATGCTCCCATGAAAATAGCTGAGCATCTACTTATTTCAGGAGATTTGCACCCATACTGAAATAGTACACAGAGAAGTAACTTTTATGCTTTAAGTATTACATTGTGAAATAGTACACAGAGAAGTAAATTTTATGCATTTAGTATTGCATTGATTGGGGAATGGAAGGCAGGTGGAAGAGACAGAGACACACACACAAAAAGACAGGTTACACTTGAGGGAGGCAGTGGAATCAGAGTGATGTGTGAGGTCCTTGGCTCTCCCTGAGGGTGTGGAGGAAGGGCCGTTTGGGGAGGCAGGTGAGTGTTTGAGTAAGCATATTGGCTCCTGTGGGGGACACTTATGTTGAACATTGGCTGCTTGGGAAGGCAGCCAGTTGGGGAGGAGAGAGTTGCCAGCCTACTTCAGCAGTAATGAAAATCACAGCTCATTAGAACTAACAATGCTGACAGTTAATGAGCAATGACAGCATTCTGAGGCCCTGAAGCTGATGATTGTGGTGCTGCCCAGGTGCCTGTAGCTGCAGGCCCCTCCTCTATCACCTATCTGGTTCAGAACACACACTGCAGTGTTCCCTCAACGGTTTCTAGTCTTCGGGTCAATGAAGTCCAGAGAAAAACAGTGTTATTCAGACCCTATTTTCCCTGGAAAATTGGACAAGTGCAGGGGTGCAGGGGAAAAGGGCATGAAATGACTTAATTATGTGATTCATAATGATTATGTAATTCATAATAGTGTGGAGCTCTTATCTGACTCCACACTATTTCAGAGGAAGAGAGCATACACACATGCTAGTGATTTCACTTCTTGGTATCAATGCTAAGGTATATACCAAGTATGATTAACAGGCAAAACAAATCTTCAGTTCAATTTTTAAATTTTGAAGCAAACTAATAATACTCAACCATAGGAGAATAGAAATATAAAATAAATAAGATAATTCAGTAAGTTTTAAAATTGTAAACTGATGAAAAATATGTTTCAAATAATGTATTGACACTGGGAATTTTTATGAAATAATGCAAGATATAATATCAGGCTACAGAATTGCAAGAGTATGTATTATGTTTTTAACTTAAAAATAGATATATAAAAAGATTGCTGTCAACATATTAACAGAAATTGCTCCTGAGAGTGGGATTAATGATTTACGTTTTCTTATTTCTGCTTTTCTGTGGCTTCAAACTTCTGTATAAACATATATCAGTTTCATTGTCAGAAAACCAACCATAAGCAACATTATAAAAACAAAGTAAAGTGATACACTGACCATCACAAAAAGGAAAGGCCGTAGCTCATTTGATGAGATTATCTTCATTCTCACTGCTGTTATGTTTTATAGGTGTTAAAAGCAGATAGTTATGTTAAGATGTCTCCTTCCAGGAACATTGTTTTTATGGTAGTTGTAAGATAGGAAATTTACTTATTTGCTAGGTAAAATTGGTGAAAGAAGCACTAGGGTACATTAGTTCTACTCATGCATAACAGGTGACTATAAACTTAGTTATAAAAGAATAAATCTCACAGTTCTGTAGGACAGAAGTCTGGGCAAGCACGGCTGAGTTCTGTGCTCATACTCTTGTGAGGTTAAAATTAAGATGTTGGCAAGGCTGTGGTCTCACCTAGAACCCAGAATTTTCTTCTAAACTCATGTGGTTGTGAAAAATTCAATCTCATGATAGGACTGAGGTTCCTGTTTTCTTGCTGGCAGTTAGCTGGGGACTTTTTTCAGCCCTAGAGATCCTTCACATCTTGAAATTCAGCAAATTAAAATGTCTCTTATGCTGAATCCTACTCAAGCTTTGAACCCCATTTTCAAGAAAGAGCCCAGTGTCTTTTAAGGACTCACCTGATTAAGTCAGGCCCACCAAGGGTAATTTCCTTCTCTTAAGGTCAATTAATTTGGAACCTTAGTAGCAACTATAAATGCCCTTCATAGCAGCACTACATCAGTGTTTGAAGAAGGAAGAGATTGTTGTGTGGGAATATTGAATTCTACAGGGTAACAATGTGGGGCTATTCTGAAAGTTGTTGCCCTTCAGTACCCATTTTTTATAGGTGCTGTGCATGAATACAGAACAAATCAATGAAAATATGAGTTGAAAATATTTGATGCCATTTGTTGAGTACATTCAGTGCGTAGGCACATTTCTAGGTGCCATAGGTAAACTATTTTCATAGACTGAGTGAGGAAGGATCCCTGCATCTCAGAAAAAAGAATAAGACCTAGAGACTTTATACATGTGCATGTTACCCAGCTCGTAACTCATATATAGTCTCCTACTATATATTTGGAATTCATATACAGTCTCCTACTTTCTCTCATTGCTTCCTTAAGACACCAGCAAATATGTTGTTTTCAGATGGAGTGATTGGGCCAAAATTTGAGATACTGAATTATTTCCCTGACCCCAGCACCCTGAGAAGCTTAATGCAGTTTTGGCAAAGTCACGTGCCAGTATTCCCATGTGCACTCATGGTGGATAGCACATTTCAATAACATTGAAGCATTCTACTCCCGGAATCAGGAGGTGTTAAGCCTCACAACTTTTCTCAGTGCAGTGCTTTGGAAAACCCTTAGCTGGGTACTAATTGTAATGCATAAGATAATAATTGAGGAAGGGGCTACTGTTTGAGAACCTGGACTTTAAATATATTGAGATAAAATAAGTAACACATCAGAAAGAGATCTGGGTTTAATCAATACCTTTGAAAGCCGTGGTTTCTTGTTATGTTTACGTTACCACTTGTCCTTATGGCTTTGAGCATTAATGAAATCTCCTTATTCATCACATTTTCTTACTCCTCCCTGTCTTCATCATTATCATTGATTCATCCACGTTTTTCAGTCATCTATTAGACAAGTACTGACTTCCTTCTGTTAAAAGTGAATGTGCCAAGTGGAAAAGAGAAAGTGGCTTCTGCCTTCTGCCCTCCATGAGCTTGTAACTAATAAAACTCTAATATGGTTTACCTTGACTTCATTTTCAAATCTTTCTTCTACATCGTGGGAACCTTCTCTGGCCCCTGAAGGATCAAATATCCACTGACTTAGTTGTGTGCATAGAATTCTAGGGCTTCTTAAAGCTTGGATTAAGAGAAAATTAGGAAGAGATAGAAAGAAAATAAATTCTGATAGCGAACTTGATGCCATTTATTCACTGACTCATTACAAAGGCATTCAACACGTTTTTCCTGGACTCCTGAGAGTGCTGGTAATTGTAGCAGGTTAAGGTGAGTAAAGCCCAGTACCTGTCCTCTACGTACTTATGACTCACAGGGAGGAGTTTACAGATATCTACAGTACAAGGAAGTGGCAAATAAGTATCATGAGTTTAACAAATACTTAAAAAGAAAGAGAAACACTAAAAGCTTTGTGAAATGGCCCGTTTCCCAGGCAGTCTTCAGGGTGCCGGCTCCCACACCTCCTTCCCCTGCACCCTGCCCTGGCTCACACCTTTCCTTCACTCTGTGAGTCCTGCTGTGGCCTCTGTCCACTTCTGCCAGTCTAGCTTCTCCCCGTGCTGACACACATCTTCTCAGAGCCCTGCATGTCCTTTTACAGTCCCCTTTCTCTGAACCATTTTCTGGGGGACTCTACAGTACTCCCATTATCTACTTCCATAGGTGTTGTGCAGGAGTCCAAAGCAAGTGAAGAAGTAGGGGAGCTGGCAAGAGGGGCCCCAGGCTTCTCCACAGGATGCACAGGGCCAGTTATGACTTGACCACAGCTTGCATTCTAGCTCTGTTACCATCATCCTTCCATAACTGTCTCTATGCTACAACCATCCCTGATTCCTGGGGCCATCCCAGGCTTGCCCAACACACATATCTCCTGACTCTGCAGTTGGCCCCTGCTTCTCTCAGGCTCTCCTTAAGGTTCAGTTTATGGCTCACATTGACCTGGGCATGCTGCACAACATCCTATAAACTCCTGGGAGAACTTACTACTCATCTCTGGTGCCATCACTGTAAACCACAGAGACAGCAACCAAGATGCCTGTGGTATGTTGGTGGGCACATTTTTTGTTTATTTACACAACACTCTCTCCACACCCCCTGGAAATGGCTCGAGGAAAAACACCATACCTGCTCTGTGCCCCAGGGTTAGATCAGTGCACTGCATCGGATAAATGGATAATGAATGAATGTATTAATACCCTACTGTAATTAAGAGGAAGGAGAGAAGATGAGTCTCACATCTCTAAGGAAGTATTTCATCTCACAACAAGGTGATTCATCAGAGATGTATTGAGTCCTATGTGTGCCAGACACAGTTTTAGGTTCTGGAAAAAACATTTGAACAAATTTTAGAATTGTCATGGATGTCATAGAATATGGTTTAGGATTGTCATTTATAAAATGGTGAATTCTGGGGAGAAAGAACACGCAAAATAAAGTTATAAATGTAGGTAGGTACAAAATACTCTTAGGAAAGAGAAGTCTAATTTGGGTTCATTTTCTTTTTTTTTAATTCATAAATTCATTTATTCATTCACACCCACAAAGTGTTTTTACTGTCTCCAGTTGAGCACTGTAAGACTAGGATGAATCTGGGTTGTTTTCTGCCCTCATGAAGCTTGTAGACTTCTGAGAAAGATCGATATTCCCATAAATAATTACAAGAAGCTTTGATGGGAGGAATTCCTGGCCTTGAGAAAAAAGCCCAGGAAAAATGGGATTTGAGCTGAGTTTAGCCAGATGTCAGTCAGAAAGCCAGGAGCCCTGGCAAGCTGGAAAGTACAGAAGCTCTTGGAAGGCAAGCAGCAGTACATAGCCTCTCACTCTTTTGTTTGAGCTTAGAGTGATAGAAAGCTGAATTTATTAAAATCTTGTAATTTTGTTGGGTTTTCCACAATGAGAGCATGGTGTTTGATTTTAGGAATGCGACTTCAAAGATCAAACTTACTTTTATGGTTCAGTGACAGCATACAGCGCCTGTAGCCTGGGTGTGGAGAAGACAGCTTTGACACCTGTCAAAGGAAACCTTGCATTCCCCAACACTTACCCCATGCTGAGTGATGCCAGAGCACCAATTGCTGGCAAGAGGCTGGTGTTCTTCTGGGGGGCATTCAAAGACTGGGTGCAGGCAACACATGAGTGTCCGTAGCACATTCGAGAGCTACCTTACAGAAAGACAGAGGGTCTTTGGTAGAAAGAAAAGGGGTGCCTAGCCCAGCTGGGGATGTCAGGGCATATGAAAAGTTGTGATATGTTATGATCTAAATTGTGTCTTTTCTCCCAAATTTTGTAAGTATTTATCTCCAGTACCTCAGGATGTAACTGTATTTGGAGGTAGGACCTTCATAAAGAGATGATTAAGTTAGAATGAGGTCATTAGGTGGGACATAATCCAATGATTGGAGTCTTTATTAAGAAGAGGAGATTAGGGTATAGACAGACACAGAAGGAAGATCATGTACGGACACAGGGAGAAGAGGACCATCTACAAGCCAAGGAGAGAGACCTCAGAAGGAATGAATCCTGCTGACACCTTAATTTTGGACTTCCAGCCCTTAGAACTATAAGAAAACAAATGTCTGTTTAAGCCCCTCAGGCTGTTGGTATTTCTTATGGCAGTCCTAGAAGACAGATACCTAATATAATAAAAGCCAGACCCTAAGGCAGAGGGGCTATGGAGAAAGTGTAACTTTTTTTTTAAGTTTGTTTATTTAGAGAGAGAAAGAGAGAAAGAGAGAATAAGTGGGGGAATGGGGAGGAGCAGAAAGAGAGAGAATCCCAAGCAGGCTCTGCACAGTTAGTGCAGAGTCCAATGTGGGGCTCAAACCACACAGTGAGATCATGACCTGAGCTGAAGTTGGATGCTTAACTGACTGAGCCACCCAGTGCCCCAGAGAGTAGCATTTCAAAAATATTGTTTTAATGTTTATTTTGGGGGGGAAGAGAGAGAGAGAGATAGTGTGAGCGGGGGAAGGGGCAGAGAAAGAGGGAGACACAGAATCTAAAGCAGGCTCCAGGCTCTGAGCTGTCAGCACAGAGCCTGACCTGAGCTGAAGTCAGATGCTTAACCAGCTGAACCGCCCAGGCGCCCCAAGAGTATCATTTTTAAGAGACATTTCAGGACCTAAAGAGTGTTCTGTTATTTAGAGAAAATGTTTTGTGCTCCCAGGAACAGAGGAAGCTTGAGCTTGGTGGGTGAAATAAACATTATGGGCATATTTCACATTATCCTATAGCTCAGTGTGCTTTTCTTACCTGGGGCCTGAGCTGAGCCACTAAGGGCGACACATCCAATCTCTTTGTGTCTATTTCAGTTTCTGTCACACTCATACTTTCAGAGGGGGAAGGGGATGTACAGAGACAACCGGCATGTTGTCTATCAGCAATTCCTACATCAGATCTGAAGGAAGAAGCCTGAACTACTCTAACCACAGCCAACGACCCTTCTGATACCCCAGTGCTGGGGCAGTAATAGGCAGAATGACTAGTGACAATCAAGTGCTCTGCAGGGGTGAGGCATGTGCAGGAACTAGAAGTTCTTCTGTGAGGTCAAATCGGCAAAGGAAAGGCAGGGATGGGCTGGATCTGTCTCAGATGGATCTCAGTGGGAACATCCACTTTGTTGCTGTGGCAACAGAACCAAGTAACCGTGGTTCACAGAGGGCACGGATCCCTGCCTTTAGCTGTGTTTTTCCTATTAAGCAATTCTACAGGGAACAATGAAAGATGATAGCCTTATAAACATATTACCATTCACAGAATACTTCTATGCCCATGTCTCTTCAAATCAACCCTCCTCAGGAGATAGAGCCTATACTCCCATTTTACACAGGAGCAAATACATCTCAGGCAGCTGGTGGGTCTTAAGTTCTTTGGCCTGTTGTTTCAGGCCTGGGCTCCTCCTGTACATGGGTGCTTGGGTTTCTCCTTGAAGCTAGATTTGAGGCTCAGGCTCATTCTCTAGGTTCCACTCACGTGAAGTCCTTCACTATGATTACCTGGACCTGAGACAGGGAGTCCTGGACTTTCTCTGTAGCCCATGATGCAGAATGATTTCTCCAGGAAAATGAGCTTAAGAGATAGTAGTCTCTGTTTTCTTACATATTAGAAGTGGGAGCATGTTGGCACATTACAGTGTTGACCCCAGCATGAGCCTTGCATTGAGTTCTGGCCTCTCTCTGGCATTTAGAGAAAGGGACACGAGGTAGGAACATCAATCTAGGTGCTGGGAGGCCAATTTTGCAGGCCAGCTCCACCACTACGTGCTCCAAGCTCTGACACAGGTTGTTATGCTTAACTTTTCTGAGCTTCAGTTTCCTCACCTGTGAAATGGATGGATAACTCCCATCACTCATGACTGCTGTAAGAATTAAAGCAGATGGAATGTATGGGAAGTGACTGATATACAAGTGGGCCTGAGGTTCAGGCTTTCCAGACAAGAACAACACAAAATAGAACAAAATAAAACACAATTCCATGGTATTTCTTGTACTCAAACTACTACGTGTCTCTTCCATGGGCCAAGCTCATCTGTGTTCTTGCTTCTTTTGAAGTTATAAAATATACAAAGTTTACATAAAAATATACTTTGTCAACTGTTAGAATTTTGCTGTATTTTTCATATATTCTTTGTAGACCCTACTCTTTGAGATGTATATTTTCAGTTCTTGTCTATGCCTCTTCCCTTCCTGGGCACCAGAAATATCTGCTTTCTGACTTTGGCATTTAACATTCCCACAGGTTTTAAAATTTTCACTACATGTTATAAGTTTTTATTATATATGTATACATATGGTAATACTCTGATGTTTATTCTGAAATCATTTAAGATGTTTCCAAATGTTTATTACAAATAAAGTTATGGTGAACATTTTTGTACATGTCTCCCAGTGTGTATGAATAAGAACTTTTTGAATAGCAAGTCTTGACCTATTAGTGAGTCATAAAATCAAGTAGTGATTGGGGTGCCTGTTTGACTCAGTCTGTTAAGCATCTGACTCTTGGGTTTGGCTCAGGTCATGATCTCACAGTTTTGTGAGTTCAAGCCCTGCATCAGGCTCTGCACAGACAGTATGGAGCCTGCTTGGGATTCTCTGTCTCTCTGTCTCTCTCTCTACCTCTCCTCCACTCATGCTTTCTCTGTATCTCTCAAAATAAATAAATAAATAAACTTAAAAAATCCAAGTAGTGATCAAAGTTAGTGTGACACAGAAGGTGTCATGATAGAATACGAAAAAAAAAAAAAAACACAGTGCATCACATGTGAGAAGAATAAGTATTTTTCATGGAATACATATATACATCACACACACCTGTGTGTTCTGTATAGTGGTTCATGATGTAAGTAAAATGGGTTTTTGCCATAGATTCAGGTAAGAAGCATTTGGAAGTCTACATTCTTGTTATATACCTAAGAGTGATTTGCTGATCGCATAGTAGGTGCACCTTTCAATAAGCCAGATATCTCCAGATTCATCACCAAAATGGCCATGTTAATTTTTATACACCTCACCCATTTTTTAAAACCAATCTGTTGGTTAAGAAATTGTATCTCATTATGGTTTTAATTTGCCTTTCCTGGATTAGTGGTACAGGATAAGCACTTTACTATACTTATTTCCAAGCTAAGTTGTATTTTTCCCACTTGTTTATTGAATTATTTGCTTTTTTCTTTATGATTTTTAGGAATATATATTTGACATGAATCCGTTTTCAGTTACATGTGTAGCTAGCTAGACTTCTCCTTGCCTATCTTGTCTTCTCACATTATTTAGTATGTCTTTTGAATAAGTTTGTATTTTAACATGTCAAAAATGATTCTTTTCCTTTATGAATTGTTCTTTTCAAAACTGTTATAGGAATCCTTCCCTATCTAGAGGTCAGAAAAACATTTTCTTATGTTTTCTATTGAAACATTCAAAGAACTAATTAACTCTGTTCCATCTATCAAATAACCCATGCATCCCCCACAGTGTATTACATACTATGCATCCATGATTGTGTGTCTGGGTTTTCTGTTCTCACGTTGATCTACATCTGCCCCTACATCAGCACCCATTGTCCTAATTATATTATCATTTGTCCTGATAGGGGCTAGGCACCAGCATTCTTTTTTAAAAACTGTCTTGGTTCTCTCCGTCCCTTAGGCTCCTTTATAAAAATTATAGAATAATGTCAAATTCCATGAAAATTTTGTGGAATTTTTATTGTAATGTCATTGAATTTATTTATTTATTTTTAACTAAATTTATTTATTTATTTTGAGAGAGAGTACATGAGCAGAGAGGGACAGAGAGAGAGAGAGAGAGAGAGAGAGAGAGAGAGAGAGATAGGGAATCCCAAGCAGGCTCAACGCTGTCAATGCAGAGCCTGACACAGGGCTTGAACCCACAAACCGTGAGATCATGACCTGAGCTGAAATCAAGAGTCAGATGCTTTACCGACTGAGCCATTAGGTGCCCCTAGTTTTTTGAATTTATAAATTGGGTAATAATTGACATTTTTATGATGTTGAATCTTCAAATTTATGAACATATTATATCTCCATATATTCAGGTTTTCTTTAATAGCTTTCAGTCATGATTTTTAAGTTTTCCTACAACTGTCTTTCACATGTTAATTCCTATAAATGTGAATAGTTTTTGTAACTAGTTGAAAAGTTTTTTATTGCATATTATAATTGGTAATTATTGATGTGAAGAAGTACTGTTTATTTCTAAATGTTGATCTTATATCTAGTCAGCATGTTATTCTCTCTCTTTAGTTATGATTTTATACATAGCTCCTTTTTGATTTTTTATAGCCTATTATAATTTCAAAAAAAGAGTGATTTAATTGCTTCCTTCACAATTGTGATACATCATTTTGTTAAATTTTTACAGCCACATCTTTAATGAACATACTTTCTTTTTTCAAATTTAAATGTTATAGGTACACTGGTTAAAAGTTTTTAAACTACAGAAAAGTGGAATGAAGAAAATAAAGCCATAGTTGGTTGAGCATTCAACCTTGGCTCAGGTCATGATCTCACGGTTTGTGTTCCAGCATGGCATCAGGCTCTGTGCTGACAGCTTAGAGCCTGGAGCCTATTTCAGATTCTGTGTCTCCCTTTCTCTCTGCCTGTCCATCCTCCACCCATGATCTGTTTCTCTCTCAAAAATAAATAAACATTAAAAAAATTTTTTTAAAAGAAAATAAAGCCCATGCTGCTGCTACCAGAGTAGACTATTACTAATTTTTTTTACTATTTAGAAACTTAAAATATGTATACAGTAAAACTTATTGTTTTTTACATACACTTTTATGAATTTCGAGAGACTTATAGAGTCCTGATACACTACAGTCAGGATATTGAAAAGTTCCTTCATTCCCAATTTTTCCTTCTTGCTTTCCCTTTGCAAACAAACCCTCCTTTTGCTTTTAATCTCTGGCAACCACTGATCTATCCTCTCTCCTTACAGCTTTGACTTTTCCAGAATGTCATGCAAATGGAATCATATCATATGTAAGCTTTTGAATATAACTTCCTTCACTTACAATAATGCATTTTAGATTTATCCATTGATAGGTGTATCAATCATTCATTTTTTTAAATGTTGAGTAGCATTGCATTGTATAGATACATCATGGTTTGTTTGTCCATTCAAGCAGTGAAGGATTTGAATTGTTCCAGTTCTTGGCAATTGTGACTAATGCTGCTATAAACATCCAAATGCAGGTTATTGAGTGAACATAAGTTTTGTTTTTGGATAAATACCTAAGAGATATGATAAGTATATGTTTGAAAAACCTAACAGAGGACCATGGGGAGGGGAAGGAGGAAAAAGAGGGAGAGGGAGGGAGACAAAGCAGGAGAGACTCTTGAATACTGAAAACAAACTGAGAGCTGAAGGGGCAGGGGAAAGGGGAAGGGAGGTGATGGTCATGGTGGAGGACACTTGTGGGGAAGAGCACTGGGTGTTATATGGAAACCAACTTGACAATAAACTATAAAGTTAAAAAAAATTTTAAAACAGAAAAACAGCCTATTTTGCATAGCAGCTTTACTGTTTTGCATTTCCTCCAGCAAAGTATGAGATTTCTAAATGCTTTCTATCCTTACCAGCACTTGGTATTGCTTTTTTTTTAATTTGAACTTTTCTGATAGGTGTATAGTGGTATCTCACTATGGTTTTACTTTTAATTTTCCAAATGACTGATGATGTTTAGCCTCTATTCATAAGCTTATTAGCCATCTGTCTTCTTCAGTAACATGTTTGTTCAAATCTGTTATTATTTATTTAATAGTTATTTTTCCTTGCTGACTTTTGAGAGTAGTTTATATAAATTCTGAAAAAAGTCCTTTGTCATATTTGTTATTTGCAAATATGTGCTCTTAGTCTCTATTGTGTTTTTCCATCCTTTCGACAATGTCTTGAATAAGGTGAAAGGTTTTTTAATTTAATGAGGTCCAATTATTATCTTTTCTTTTGATTATTATGCTTTCAGTGATGTATCTAAAAACCTTCGCTAATCCAAGGACATGAAGATTTTCTTCAATTTTTTTTCCTAAGGGCTATATAGTTTTACCTGTTAACTTTAAGTCTATGATGCATTTTAAGCCACTTTTGTATAAAGTGAGAAATATAGTCCAAGGCTTATTTTATTTTAAAGGATGCACAACTATCCCAACATCATTTTGGAAAATAATTTGTTTTCTCCACTGAATTGGCTTTGAATCTCTGTCCAAACTTCAGTGGCCATATTTGGTGACTCTGTCTTTGGACTTCATTCTATTCTGTTGATACGTGTCTGTCATTTCCCCAGTACCACGGTCTTCCTTACTGTGGCTTTAAGCACTATGTTTTTTTTTTTATTTAAAAATTTTTTTAAACATTTATTTATTTTTGAGAGACAGAGAGAGACAGATTGTGAGCAGGGGAGGGTCAGAGAGAGAGGGAGACACAGAATCCGAAGCAGGCTCCAGGCTCTGAGCTGCCAGCACAGAGCGCAAGGCGGGGCTCGAACCCACGAACTGTGAGATCATGACCTGAGCAGACGTCGGACGGTCAACTGACTGAGCCACCCAGGCGCCCCTAAGCACTATGTTTTTTGATAACTACATTTCCCCAAGTTCCTGAGAAAGAGATTTCCTGAGCAAGACACTGGGACAATATTTACATACATTTCAAAATGGACAGAGAGGGGACTTATAATTATGTTTCCTAAAATAAATGCTCTAAGGAATGGGAGGGTAGGAGTCTCTGGGCAGAAAGAAGGCTGTCTAAGATTTGGTTAAGCTAAGGGACATTTGAAGTCTGTATTGGTTACCCCTGTGAGAAACAATTTTATCATTAAGAACTCAGTGCATATGTGCAAGTGGTTTTGCCATTATGGATGCCACACATTTTCAAAATTACTTCAGGCAGCAACTTTTTCTCCACTCTCTTCAGTAAGGTTGCTCTTTGTGTTTGCGGTAGAGTTAGATTTTCTTTTTTTTTTTTTTACATTCTTCCTTTCATACTGGGATCCTTCAACCTCCTAACTTAAAAATAATTTGCATATATTAAGTTTACTTTTTTTGTGGTGAAGTTTTATGGGTTTTGAAAAAGAAATAATGTTATGAATCCACTGTATTAGTTTCCTAGGGCTGCAAAGTACCACATGGTAGGAGGTTTAAACAACAGAAACTTACTTTCTCACAGTTCTGGAGGTTAGAAGTCCAAGATCAAAGTGTCAAAAGATTTGGTTTCTTCTGAGGTCTCTCTCCTTGACTTGTAGATAGCCACTTTCTTCTTTCTGTGTTCCTCTGTGTCCTAGTTTCTTATATCCCAGTCATATTGGATTAGGGCCCACCCTAATGACCTCATTTTAACTTAATTACCTCTTTACAATCCTGTCTCCAAACAAAGTCATCTTCTGAAGTATTGAGATTAGAACTTCAATATATGAATTTTATGGGGACACAATTCATCCATATCTACCATTAGAGTATCATGCAGAATAAGTGTACTGCCTTTAAAAATCTCATATGCTTTATCCATTCCACTGCCTCCCCAATCCAAACCCCTGGAAATCACTGATTTTTTTTTATTGTCTCTGTAGTTTTGCCTTTTCTGTAATATAATAAAATCACACCATCTGCAGCCTTTTCAGGCTGACATCTTTCAGTTAATGACACGTACTTAAGATTCATCTATGTCTTTCTGTGGCTTGATACTTCATTTCTTTTGGTTGCTGATTCTTTTTATCTATTTGATGAACGCACCACAGTTTGCATGTCCATTCATTTACTGAAGATTATCTTTGTTGCTTTCAGTTTTTGGCAATTATGAATAAAGCCGCTATCAACATGCATGTGCAGGTTTTTATGTGGACATAATTTTTCAAATCAATTGGGTAAATACCTAGGCGCATGATTTCTGGATTCTGTGGTAAAAAAAACTGCCAGATTGTCTTCCAAAGTAGCTATACAATTGTTTTTTATTTCCCCAACAATTAAAGAGGCTTTTTGCTCTGCATTTTTGTTAGCATTCGGCATTGTCAGCTTTGGGGTTTTAACCCTTCTAGTAAGAATGTAATGGTAACTCATTGTTTTAATATGAAATTCCTGAATGCCAAATAATGTTGAGCATCTTTTATATGCTTATTTTCTACCTTTTCTGTATGTGCTTTGGTGAGATGTCTATTCAGGTCTGTTGCTTAATTTTATTTATTTATTTATTTATCTATTTATTTATTTATTTATTTAGAGATACAGGGATTATTTTTATTGGCTTGTTCACTTTATTACTTTTTAATTTTTGTAAATTTTATTTTTCTAGTTTTTTGAGTATTTTTATATCTATGTTCATCAGGGATATTAGCCTGTACTTCTCTTTTTTAGTGGTGTTTTTATCTAATTTTGGCATCAGGGTTGGACTGGCATCATAGAATGAATTTAGAAGTTTCCCTTCCTTTTCTATTTTTTGGAATAGTTTGAGAGAATAGGTATTAACTCTTATTTAAGTGTTTGGTAGAATTAGCCTGTGAAGCTATGTGGTCCTGGACTGTTGTTTGTTGGGAGTTTTTTGCTTACTGATTACTGATTCAATTTTCTTGTTGGTTATCAGTGTGTTCAAGTTGTCCATTTATTCCTGTTTCAGGTTTGGTAGTTTATATGTTTCTAGAAATTTATCCTATTCTTCCAGGGTGTCCAATTTGTTGGCATATAGCTTTTTGTAATATTCTCTTTTTGCATTTGTATCACTGTTTGTATTTCTGTGGGGTTGCTTGTTATTTCTCCTCTTTCATTGGTGATTTTATTTGAGCGAGCTCTCTCTCTCTCTCTCTCTCTCTCTCTCTCTCATGAGTCTGGTTAAAGGTTTATCAATTTCATTGATGTTTTCAAAGAACAAGCTCCTGGTTTCATTGATCTATTCTATTGTTCTTTTAGCTCTATATCATTTATTTCTGCTTTAATCTTATTATTTCCTTCTTTCTGTTTGTTTTAGGTTGTGTTTGTTGTTATTTTTCTAGCTACTTTAGGTAGAAGGTTGGGTTGTGTATTTGAGAGTTTTCTTACTTCTTGAGGTAGCCCTGTAATGCTATTACCTTCCTTCTGAGGACTACTTTTGCTGCATCCCAAATGTTTTGGACCATTGTGTTTTCATTATCATTTGTTTCCATGTATTTTCTAAATTTATTTTTTGATTTCCTGATTGACCCATTAATTGTTTAGTAGCATGTTGTTTAACCTCCATGTATTTGTGACCTTTCCAGATATTTTTGTGTGTGTGGTACTGTGTTGATTTCTAGTTTAACAGTGTTGTGGTAAGAAAAGATGCATTGTATGACTTAGATCTTTTTGAATTTGCTAAGACTTGTTTTGTCGCCAAACATGTGATCTACCCTGAAGAAAGTTCCATGTGCTCTTGAAAAGAATGTGTATTCTTCTGTTTTAGGATGGAATATTCTGAATATATCTGTTAGATCTATCTGGTCCAGTGTGTCATTCAAAGCCACTATTACTTTGTTGATTTCCTGTTTGAAGCGTCTGTCCATTGATGTAAGTGGACAGTTAAAGTCCCCTACTATTATTGTATTACTATCAATAAGTTTATTTATGTTTGTTATTAATTATTTTATGTATTTGCATGCTACATGTTCAGTGCATAAATATTTACAATTGTTATATCTCTTGTTGGACTGTCCCAACAAGACCATATATATAATGTCCTCTTTGTGTCTTGTAACAGCCTTTGTTTTAAAGTCTTTCTTTCCAATATAAGTATTGCTTCTCTGACTTACTTTTGAAGTCCATTTGCATGATAAATATTTCTCCATCTACTCACTTTCCATCTGTAGGTGACTTTAGGTCTGAAATGAGTCTTTTGTAGGTAGAATACAGATGGGTGTTGATTTTTATCCACTTTGTTAGTCTATGTCTTTTGATTGGAGCATTTAATCCATTTAAATTCAAACTAGTTATTTATTAATATGTATTTATTACCATTTTGTTACCTGTTTTGTAGTTGTGTTTTTAGTTTTTCTCTCATGCTTTTTCTATTTCTCTTTTTCATGGTTTGCTAGTTTTTCCATAGTGATATACTTGGATTCCTTACCTTTATTTTTTTGCATATCTATTACTGTTTTTTGATTTGTGGTTAATTATAACATCTGCATATAGCAATCTATATTAAGCTGATGGTCGACTAATGTTGAACTCATTCTTACTCCTCTCCTCTCCACATTTCATATATTGGTATCATATTTTACATCCTTTTATTTTGTGCTTCTCTTGACTGATTTTTCAAGTTTACTTATTTTTTTATTTATTATTTTGCTTTCGTACTTTCTATTTTTCTTACTCTTATTCATGGTTTTGTTTTTCACTCACAGAATCCCCCTTAACATTTCTTGTAGGGCTGATTTAGTGGTCATGAATTCTTTCAACTTCTGTTTGTTTGGGAAACTCATTATCTTTCCTTCTATTCTGGATGATACCATGACTGGATTATGTTTTCTTGGCTGCAAAATTTCCTTTTTAGTACTTTGAATATATCATGCCACTCTCTTCTGGCCTACAAAGTTTCTGCTGAAAAATCGGCTGATAGTCTTATGGGGTTTTGTTTGTGTGTCACCATCTTCTTTTCTCTTGAAACCTTTAAAATTATTCCTTTATCACTATTTTTTGCTATTCTAATCACTATGTGCATTGTTGGTGTGGACCACCTTGAGTTGAATTTATTGGGTGATCTCTGTGCCTCATGAATCTGGATATGTTTCACTTCCCAGATTCAGAAAGTTTTCAGCTATTATTTTTTTCAAATACATTTTCTGCCACCCTTTCTCTCTCTTCTTCTTCTGGGATCCTTATAATGTGAATGCTATTATGCTTGATGGAGTCACTGAGTTGTCTAAGTGTATTCTTATTATGCAGTAATTTTTGTCTCTTACCTGATCAGCTTGATTGCTTTCCATTGACTCTATTCTCCAGCTCACTTATACATTCTTTTGTTTCCTGTAGTCTATATTTACTCCATCTATTGTATTTCTTATTTGGTTTATTGTGTTCTTCATCTCTGATATGTTTTTTTTTTATCTCTTTGTCTAGAGTCTCACTGATGTCCTTCATCCTTTTCTGAAGTATAGCAAGTAACTTTATGATCATTACTTTAAATTCTTTATCAGGCATATTACATATCTATGTTTCTCTTAGATTTCCTACATAATTTTGTCCTGTTCCTTCATTTTGGGATATATTGCTTTGTCTCCTAATTTTCTCAACCTCTCTGTGTCTGTTTCTCTGTGTTAGGAAAGTCAGCTACAATTTATGCTGTTGAAAGTGGTGGTTTTATGAAAAGAGGTCCTATAGTTCCCTGAAGTAGAATGTACTTTGTTCACCAGTACCTGACACTTCAGAGGAGTCTCCTATGTGTGTAGCTTGTGTCCTGCTTTTTTGTCTGAGTTGCTTTTATCAGTCCAGATGTCTGTACTGACTTTCTGCCTGCTTTGGGCCATGGTTGCTCCCTGTGGTGTTAGTGAGACACAGACAGACCAGTTCTGAGGGGGCATAACCCCACAGGAGGACTTGGGGTCAGGGTGGTGGTATTAGTAAAACCTGTGTTGAGCAGCTAGTCCTAGGCTGGATTCCCCAAATGAGGTGGCTTCCAGGAGGTATGGGGTTCAGCAACCAGGGCCTGGTGCCTGTGAGCATGGTGGCTGAGTGTGGCACACAGGCATTAACAAAATTTGTGCTGATCCCAGGGATGTGGCCAGCTTGGAGTGGACATGTCATTAGGAGAACTTGTGCGTGGGGCACACTGCTAGCAAGTTAGGGGGCAAGTGTGTCTCTGCAGTGCTTTCTCCCACAGGTTGTTATCTATTTTTTGAGTTGTTTCTTTTGTTATTTTTGAGTTTTAAGATTTTCTTTGTATATTTTAGATTTCATATCCTTTATTAAATTTGAATTTTTCACATATTTTCTCCCATTCTGTGACTTGTTTTATGCTTTTAATATTGTTTCCATAGTGCATAACTTCTAATTTTAATGAAGTTGCATTCATCCATCTTTTGTTTTTGAGCATCATTGTTTGTTGTTGCATATAAATACTCAACACCAAACCCAGTCTCAGAAAGTTGAGTCCACAAACATTGTTCTTCTTATTTAGTATTGTGTTAGTTACTCTAGGGTCTTTTGCCTTTCCATATATACTTTAAAATTTGATTGTTGATATTTATGAAAACTTGTTGGCACAACGTTTCCAAGGATCCCAAGTAGCCAGAACAATCTTGAAAAAAAGAGAGCAAATTTAGAGGACTCATACTTTCTGGTTTCAACACATACTACAATGATACAGTGATCTAAATAGTTTGGTACTGACATAGGACTAGACATACACACCAGTGGGATCAACTGAGATTTCAGAAATTAATCATCATGTTTATAGTCACTTGACCATTAACAAGAATGTCAAGACCATTCAGTAGAGGAAAGAATAGTCTCTTGAATAACTTGTGCTAGGATAAATGGTTATCCACATTCAATACAATGAGTTTGGCCTCTTATATCACAACATATACACAGATTAACTAAAAATAAAACAAACACCTAAATGTAAAAGATGTAATTATAAAACTCCTGGGAGAAAACATAGGAAGAACTATTATTGACCTCGGACTTGACAACTGATTCTTAAGTGTGTCATCAAAAATATAAGGAACAGAAGGAAAAATAAATACGTTTGATTTATTTAAAATTAAAAATGTTTATTCATCAAAGGACAATTCAAAAACATGAAAAGTTAATCTATAGCATGGAGGAAATATTTTCAAATAATGTATTAGATAATGGTCCAGTATCCAGAATATATGGACTCTTAAAGCTCAACAATGAAAATTATAAACAACCCAATTAAAATCTGACAAATAAATAACTGTTTCTCTAAAGAAGATATACAAATGGCCAAAAAGCACTTGATAATATATTCAATATCATTAGTCTTTACGAAAAGGTAAATGAAAACCACAATGGGATAATAGTTCACACTTACTAGGATAACTATAATAATTTTAAAATAGAAAATATGTTGGTGAAGATGTGGAGTAATTGTAAGTTTGGTACATTTCTGGAGGAAATGTATAACGCTGCACCTGCCATGAAAACAGTCTGACAGGTGCTCAAAACATTAATATAGAATTACTATTTGACCTAGAAATTCCACTCCTAGAATATATCCCCAAACAGTAAACATATACTCAAACAAATGTCTTGCAGAAATGTTTATAGCAACACTATTTCAAAGAAAAAATGAAGAACTGATACATGCAATAGTGGATGAGCCTCAAACACAATATGTGAATTGAAAAAAGCCAGACACAAATGGTCACATATGATTCCATTTGTATGAAATATTCAGAAAGGTAAATCCATACAGACAGAAAATAAATTAGCTATTGCCAGGGGATGGGAAAGAGAGGAAATGAGAAGTAACTGCTTTAAGGACAAAAGAGGTAATTGCTTTAGGGGGTTCCTTTTTTTAAAAAAAAAAAGTTTATTTAATCTGAGAGACAGTGCAAGCAGGGGATGGGCAGGGAGAGAGGGAGAGAGAGAATACCAAGGAGGCTCCATGCTGTCAGCACAGAGCCCAACAAGGGGCTAGATCCTATGAACTGTGAGATAATGACTTGTGTCAAAATCAATAGTCAGAGGCTTAACTGACTGAGCCACACAGGCACCCCTTTTTATTTTATTTTCTAAATTTTGTGAGTTTTCAGCATTTTCCTGTTGTCAGTCCATTTATTCTGTAAGATTTCTTTTTTCTTGTTGTTTAAAGCATTTTATCATGTTCTTTCTTAACTGTTTTTATTTTATTTCTGATTTTATTGTGCTTCTAACAATCTCTGAATTTCTATTTTTAAAAATTCTGTCTTTATGAGCATGTGACATTATTTTGTATTAATAATTGAATGAGTTGACTCATCCTGGGTCACTTACTAGCAGAAGAACAATATTGTTGGGGTATTTAAAGCCACTTTCCCAACTAAAGATTTCTCTTTTTTGTATTGTCACAGGGAGGATTCTTTCTTTCATATACAGCTATCTCTTAATTTTCCTGCATTTCTGTTATCTCAACTTTTCCTTTTCTTTTGTTCTCTATTGATTCTCAAATGTATCTTCATTATTTCCACACTGAGTGCTAATTTGGAAATAAATATTGCCTGGTATTTTCTGGATACCACCTTCTTTCATGTGTATTGTGATAAATTACCTCTATTAGTCATATATGTATGGGATTTTTTTCTGAATTCTTAATTGATTCTATTCCATTGGCCTATATGTCTATACTAGGGCCAATATCACCCTGTATTGATTACTGTAGCTCTGTAATAAGATTTGAAATTTGGAAGTGTGAATCATCAACTTTGTTTTATTTTTTCAATATTATTTTGTTTTCGGGTCACTGATAACTCCATATGATTTTTTAGTATTATCCTTTTTTATTCTTCAGAGAAGGCCATTAGGATTTTGAAAAGAATTGCCTTGAGTCAGTAGTTGCTTTGGGGATTTGCCATTTTAATGTTAATTCATTCAATTTATGAACATGGGATGTTTCTGTTTACTTAGATCATCTTTATTTTCTTTCAATAATGTTTTGTGGTTTATAGTCTGGGCCTCCTCAGTAAAATTTATTCTTAAGTATGTCATTATTTTAAATGCTATATAAATTAATTGTTCTCTTAATTTCCTTTCAGGTTGTTTATTGCTAGTATATGGAAACACAACGGATTTTTGCATGTTTAAATTCTATCCTGACATTGTGCAACATTAATTTATTAGCTCTTAAAGGGTTTTTTCTGGTGTATTATTTAGGATTTTTTACATATAAGATCATGTTATATGGAAATAGAGTTAGTTTTACTTCTTTCTTTCCAATTTGGATGCCAATTATTTCTTCTTCTTACCTGACTTCTCTGGCTATAATTTCTAGTGCAACGTTAGAAATATCAAAAGGATACTATCCCTTTATCAAATATGTCATTTGCAAATATCTTCTCCCAATCCAAAGGTTGCCTTTTAGTTTTGTTGATTGTTTCCTTCCCTGTGCAGAAGGTTTTTTATCTTGATGAAGTCCCAAAAGTTTATTTTTGCTTTTGTTTCCCTTGCCTCAGGAGATGTTTCTAGTAAGAAGTTGCTGCAGCTGATGTCAAAGGCCTGTGTTCTCCCCTTAGATTCTGATGGCTCCCTATCTCACATTTGGGTCTCTCATCCATTTTGAATTTGTTTTTGTTTTTGTTTTTTTGTATGGTATAAGAATGTGGTCCAGTTTTATCCTTGAAGATAAAGGGGAACACTTTTACACTGTTGGTGGGAATGCAAACTGGTGCAGCCACTCTGGAAAATAGTATGGAGGTTCCTTAAAAACTTAAAAATAGAATTACCCTATGATCCAACAATTGCACTGCTAGGTATTTATTCAAAGGATACAAAATTACTGATTCAAAGGGACAAATGTACCCCTATGTTTATAGTAGTGTTATCAAAAGTAGCCAAATTATGGAAAGAGCACAAATGTCCATCAACTGATGATTGGATAAAGAGGTATATATGGAATATTACTCAGTCATCAAAAACAATGAAATCTTGCCATTTGCAACAATGTTTGGATGGAGCTAGAGAGTGTTGTGCTAAGTGAAATAAGCCAGTCAGAGAAAAACAAATACTCATATGATTTCATTCATATGTGAGATTTATGAAACAAAACAAATAAGCATAGGGAGAAAGAGAGAGAGAGAGAGAGAGGCAAACTGAGAAACAGACTCCTAACTATAGAGAACAAACTGCTGGAGAATAGGTGAGTGGGGGTGTGGGGTAAATGGGTGATGGGTATTAAGAAGGGCACTTGTTTTGAAGAGCACTGGAGGTGATGAATCCCTAAATTCTACATCTGAAACTAATGTTACAATGTTACAAAATTTTAATTAACTAAAATTTTAATAAAAACTTGAGAAAAGAGTAATCCAAAGCCATAAAAAGAAATATCAAAAGGAGGCACCCTCATCGTGATCTCAATCTTCAAGGAAAGTTTTCAGTATTTAACCATTGAGTATTATGTTAGCTGTGAATTTTTCTTATATTCCTTATTCATGTTGAGCAAATTTCCTTCTATCACTAGTTTGTTGAGTGTTTTTATTGTGAAAAGATATTGGATTTCTCAAATGCTTTTTCTGTGTCAACTGAAATGATCATGTAGCTTTTTACTTTTTTCTATTAATGTTGTGTATTACATTGGTTGACTGTCACAACCAATGGTTGGTGTTGAGCCACTCTTACATTCCTAGGAAAGCCCACTTTGTCATGATTTATCATTGTTTTAAATGTGCTAATATATTCATTTTGCTAGTATTTTGTTGAAGATTTTGCATTTATATTCATAGAGATATTGGTCTGTAGTTTTATTTTTCTCTGATGTCTTTGGTATCAGGGTAATTCTGACCCCATAGAATGAGTTAAGAAATGTTACCTCCTATTTTTTAGAAGAGTTTGTGAAGTTTAGAAGAATATTAACTCATACTTAAATATTTGGTAGAATCATCAGTGTAATTATCTGGGCCTAAGATTTTATATTTTGTGAGATTTTGATTACTAGTTTAAAATCTTTACTTTTTATATATCTATTAAAATATTCTCTTTTTCCTTTAGTAAATTTTGGTAGCTGCATATTTCTAGAAATTTGTCCGTTTCATCTAAGTTATCTAATTTTGGGGATACAATTGTTTACAATATTCTCTTAAAATGATTTTTTATTTCTTTAAGGTCTGTGGTAATAAGCCCACTTTCATTTTAATTTTGGTAATTTAAATTGTTCCTCTTTTTTTATAAGTTTAGATAAGGGTTTGTCTATTTTGTTAATATTTTGAAAACAGACTTTTGATTTTTTTTCTCCATTTTTATTTATCATTAGTCTTTACTATTTGCTGTGTTCTGCTAGTTTTGGCACCACTTTGTCTTTTTTTAACCTTTTTCAGGTGTAAAGTTAGGTTTCTGATTTGAGATTTTTCTTAACGTTTGGGCACTTAGGGCAAAACATTTCCCTTGAGCACTTCTTTCACGATTTCCCATTAGTTTTGGTATGTTGTGATTTCATTCATCGCAAAGTATTTTCTAATTTCCCTTATAATTTCTTCTTTGACCTCTTTATTAAGAGTATGTTGTTTAATTTTCACATATTTGTGAGTTTTGAGTTTCTCTTCTGTTACTGATTTCTAGTTTATTTCCGTTGTAGTTAGAAAGATATTTTGTATGATTTCAGTCCTTTAAAATTTGTTGAATCTTGTTTTCAGGGCTAATAATGTATGTTCTATCCTGGGGAATATTTTATGTGCACATAATAATAATGTGTATTTTGTTGGTGTTGGGTGAATTGTTCTATCTATGTCTGTTAGGTTTCATTAGTTTGTAGTGTTTTTCAAGTCTTCTATTTCCTTGCTGTTCTCTCTAGGCATTCTAACCATTACTGTAAGCGGAATATAGAAGTATCCAGCTGTTATGGTAGAACTGACTATTTCTCTATTCATTTCTGTAATGGGTGTTTCGGATGTGATGAGACTCTGCTGTTAGGTGTCTATATGTTTATACTAGCTATATTTTTTTCAATGATGGAACTGTTTCTCAGTATATAAAGTCCTTTAACTCTTACAATAATGTTTAACTCAAAGTCTATTTTGTCTAATATTAGTATAACCGCTCCTATTTACATTTGGTTACTATTTGCAAGAAATACTGTTTTTCATTTATTTTACTTTTAAAATATTTGTGTCTTTGGATTTGAAGTGAGATTATTATAGACAGCATATAAATGGATTCTGTTGTTTTATTCATCATGTAAATCTCTGCCTTTAAGTTAGGGATGTTAACCATTTACATATAAGTAATTACTGATAAGGACAGACTTATTTCTGATATTTTGTTGTTTGATATGTTTGTTTTCTACATGCTTTATATCTGTTTTATTCCTTAGTTCCCAATTACAACTTTCTTTGGTACTTAATTTTGATGATTTTTTTTGCAGTACAATATTTCACTTTTAATTTTTTCCTTGAATACTGTTGTTGTTGTTGTTTACTTGGGAGTTACTTGAGGTTTAAATTAAGATCTTAAATTGGTAACAGCTAATTTAAATAAATACCAATTTAATTTTGAGAGTATACAAAAAGTCAACACTATACATCCCTGTGGCTCCCTATTTTGGTTGGGATTGTCACAAAATATATCTTTGTACATTGTTATGCCCATTAATATAGATTTATAGTGAATTGTTTTTGTATTGCCTTTTATATAATATAGAAAAACTAGGAATTATAAAGATATCAACGTTAGGATAATACTGGAATTATATTTGCTGTGTAGTTATCTTTACCAGGTGTTTATGATCTTTCAGGTGTTTTTGTTAAATGCTTAGAAGGCTGTTGTATGTCTAATTATAATTCCATGGAAGGTGATATGATTTAAAAATGACAGCTCTTAAAATTGGGCAGTCTTTGACATTTTTCAGTTTTTACTACAATGTAAATACATATTATCTTTTTCTTATTTAGTTCCTGTAATTCATTGTTTTTCCTGAATGTGAGAAAGGATGCTTTTAATCAAATTTGAGAGATTTAGGCTGTTTTGAAATATTGTTACTCGTCTATTGTATATTTCCCAAAATTCACATGAGACATAAATTAGATCTTGTAAGCCTATCTTCCAATATTATACTTTTCTGCAATTATTTTATTTTTTTTTAATTTGGAAATTAATTTTTTCCTAGTGTTTTTTTCTTACTGTTTGATTTCTTTTATATGTTTAATCATTTTAAATATACTAATTATGTACTCTTTTTTATCCGAAAGTTGGACGACTATTTATTTTGATTCTCACTGAAGATATGATTATTTATCTCTATTTTATTACTTTAAATTGTGAACTCATGTTATTTTTAAAAATTTTTATTTATTTACATAATTGCTACACACAATGTGGAGCTCAAATTCAGAACCCTGAGATCAAGAGTCAGGTGGTCTTCCAGCTGAACAAGACACCTCATGTATGGTCAACTCATTTTATTTTTCTTTTAATTTTTTTATGTTTATTTCTTATTGAGACAGAGAGAAACAGAGCATGAGTGGGGGAGGGGCAGAGAGAGAGGGAGACACACAATCTGAAGCAGGCTCCAGGCTCTGAGCTGTCAGCACAGAGCCTGATGTGGGGCTTGAACCCACGAACTGTGAGATCATGACCTGAGCCGAAGTCGGACGCTTAACCGACTGAGCCACTCAGGCGCCCCTGTCGACTCATTTTAAAATGGTGTTTCATCTGTGGGAATTCTTCATATCCTGCACTGAGAAATTTCCTAACAATAAGCTTTGGAATTGGCTCTGTAAAGATGTAAAGGAGTATCACTGGACTAAGACCAATTTTTATGTTAATGTTGTAGGATCATGTATTATTCCAGGCTCTTCAGGAAATAGAACCAATAGGATATCTAATTTCTATATATTATCTATATTTCTGCCACCTACTATCTTTGTTTATATATTTACCTACTTATTATCTTCATCATATATAAAGAGACTTATTATAAGGAATTGGCCAATGCAATTATGGAGGCCACCAAGTTCAAAATTTACGGGGCCAATGTCTCAGGTTGAGTGTAAAGCCAGAAGATCCTATACAACAGGAATAATTTATATTCCAGTTTGAGTCCAAGGCTGTTGTAGAACCAGGAAGAGCTGATGTCCCAGCTGGAAGGTATTCAAGCAGGAGAATTATCTTTTACTTGAGAAAAGGTCTGCTTTTTGTTCTATTCAGGCTTTCAAATGATTGGATGAGGTACATCTACTTTATGGAAGGTAATTGTTTTACTCAGTCTACTTATTTAAAAGTTAATATCATCCAAAAACATACTCACGGAAACATTCATAGTAATGTTTCACCAAATATCTGAAAATCTGTAGTCCAGTCAAGTTAACACATAAAGTTAACTATCACAGACCATGATGGTAGAACAAATTCAAATTTTAGTTACACGCGTGAAACGGGTTATATTATGAATTCTTAGTGGAGAATTATTTTGTCTTCTACCCTGAACCCGGGTGAAATGAACTGTTTTTCCGCCTGTCATCTTATGTTGGTGGGTTAAATTATTTCAAATTAAATTATTAACTAAAAATACAGATCTATGTAGATAATGGCTTTAGTTCCAATTTTCTATCTAATGCTCCTTAAAGATATAGTATATTATTGGGGCGCCTGGGTGGCTCAATCGGTTGAGTCTCCGGCTTTGGCTCAGGTCATGATCTCGCAGTTCGTTGGTTCAAGCCCCGCATCAGGCTCTGTGCTGACAGCTCAGAGCCTGAAACCTGTTTTCAGATTCTGTGTCTCCCTCTCTCTCTGACCCTCCCCTGATCACGCTGTCTCTCTCTCTCAAAAATAAATAAAACCTTACAAAAATTCTTTTTTTAATTTATAGTTTATTGTCAAATTGGTTTCCATATAACACCCAGTGCTCATCCCCACAAGTACCCTCCTCCATGCCCATCAACCCCTTACTCGTTCCCCCTCCCTCTTCAGCCCTCAGTTTGTTCTCAGTATTCAAGAGTCTCTTATGACTTGCCTCCCTCCCTCTCCCTAACTCTTTTCCCCCTTCCCCTTCCCATGGTCCCCTGTTAGGTTTCTCCTGTTAGACCTATGAGTGAAAACA
>CM053578.1:1555664-1567298 GCA_028646485.1 Cryptoprocta ferox | reverse complement strand
TTTTGAGGAACCTCCACACTATTTTCCAGAGCAGCTGTACCAGTTTACATTCCCACCAACAGTGTAGGAGGGTACCCGTTTCTCCACATCCTCGACAGCATCTATAGTCTCTTGAGTTGTTCATTTTAGCCACTCTGACTGGTGTGAGGTGGTATCTCAGTGTGGTTTTGATTTGTATTTCCCTGATGATGAGTGATGCTGAGCACGGTTTCATGTGCCTGTTTGCCATCTGGATGTCCTATTTGGAGAAGTGTCTATTCATGTCTTCTGCCCATTTTTTCACTGGATTATTCTTTTTTTGGGTGTGGAGTTTGGTGAGTTCCTTATACATTTTGGATACTAGCCCTTTATCCGATATGCCATTTGCAACTATCTTTTCCCATTCTGTTGGTTGCCTATTAGTTTTCTTGATGGCTTCCTTTGCAGTGCAGAAGCTTTTTATCTTGATGAGGTCCCAATAGTTCATTTTTGCTCTTGATTTCCTTGCCTTTGGGGATGTGTCGAGTAAGAAATTGCTGCGGTTGAGGTCAAGGAGGCTGTTTCCTGCTTTCTCCTATAGGAATTCGATGGTTTCCTGTCTCACATTGAGGTCCTTCATCCATTTTGAGTTTATTTTTGTGTATGGGATAAGAAAGTGGTCTAGTTTCATTCTTCTGCATGTTGCTGTCCAGTTCTCCCAGCACCACCTATTAAAGAGGCTATCTTTTTTCCATTGGATACTCTTTCCTACTTTGTCAAAATTAATTGGACATACATCTGTGGGTCCAGTTCTGGGCTCTCTATTCTATTCCATTGGTCTATGTGTTTGTTTTTGTGCCAATACCATACTGTCTTGATGATGACAGCTTTGTAGTAGAGGCCAAAGTCTGAGATTGTGATGCCTCCTGTTTTGGTTTTCTTCTTCAATATTACTTTGTCTATTCGGGGTTTTTTGTGGTTCCATACGAATTTTAGGATAGTTTGTTCTAGCTTTAAGAAGAATGCTGGTGCAATATTGATCAGGATTGCATTGAATGTGTAGATTGCTTTGGGATGCTAATGACATTTTAACGATGTTTATTCTTCTGATCCATGAGCATGGAATGTTTTTCCATCTCTTTGTGTCTTCTTCAATTTCTTTCATTAGCTTTCTATAGTTTTCATCGTACAGGTCTTTTATGTCTTTGGTTAGGTTTATTCCTAGGTATTTTATGGTTTTTCGTGCAATTGTGAATGGGATCAGTTTCTTGATTTCTCTTTCTGTGGCTTCATTATTGGTGTATAAAAATGCAACCGATTTCTGTACGTTGATTTTGTACCCTGCGACTTTGCTGAATTCATGGATCTGTTCTAGTAGGCTTCTGGTAGAGTCGATCGGGTTTTCCATGTAGAGTATCATGTCATCTGCGCAAAGTGAAAGTTTGACCTCTTCTTTGCCGATTCTAATGCCTTTTATTTCCTTTTGTTTTCTGATTGCTGATGCTAGGACCTCCAGCACTTTGATAAACAACAGTGGTGAGAGTGGACATCCCTGTCGTGCTCTTGATCTCAGGGGAAAACTCTCAGTTTTTCCCCCTTGAGGATGATATTAGCTGTGGGATTTTCATAAATGGCTTTTATGATGTTTAAGTAAATTCCTTCTATCCCAACTTTCTCGAGGGTTTTTATAAAGAAAGGATGATGTATTTTGTCAAATGTTTTTTCTGCATCTATCGACAGGATCATATGGTTTTTATATTTTCTTTTGTCAATGTGATGTATCACATTGATGGATTTGTGAATATTGAACCAGCCCTGTAACCCAGGAATGAATCCCACTTGATCATGATGGATAATACTTTTTATATGCTGTTGAATTCGATTTGCTAGTATCTTGTTGAGTATTTTTGCATCTGTATTCTTTACGGATATTGGCCTGTAGTTCTCTTTTTATGTTGGGTCTCTGTCTGGTTTGGGAATCAAGGTGATGCTGAGTAGAAAGAATTCGGAAGTTTTCCTTCTATTTCTATTTTTTGGAATAGTTTAAGAAGGATGGGTGTTAACTCTGCTTTAAATGTCTGGTAGAATTTCCCTGGGAAGCCATCCAGCCCTGGGCTCTTATTCATTGGGAGATTTGTGATAACTGATTCGATTTCTTCACTGGTTATGGGTCTGTTCTTATTTTCTATCTCTTCCCATTTCAATTTTGGTAGTGCATGGGTTTTAGGAATTTGTCCATTTCTTCTAGATTGCCCAGTTTGTTGGCATATAATTTTTGACAGTAATCTCTGATGATTGTTTTTTTTTCTGAGGGATTGGTTGTAATAGATCCATTTTATTCATGATTTTGGCTATTTGGGTGTTCTGTCTATTCTTTCTGAGGAACCTGGATAGAGGTTTATCAATTTTGTTCATTTTTTCAAAAAATCAACTCTTGGTTTCATTGATCCATTCAATTGAATTCTTGGATTCTACATTGTTTATTTTTGCCCTGATCTTTATTATTTCTCTTCTTCTGCTGGGTTTTGGGTGCTCTTGCTTCTCCACTTCTAGTTTCCTTAGGTGCTCTGTTAGATTTTGAATTTGCGCTTTTTCTAGTTTGCTGAAATAGGCCTGGATTGCAATATACTTTTCTTTTACGACTGCCTTTGCTGCATCCCAGAGAGTTTGGATTGTTGTATTTTCATTTTCATTTGTTTCCATATATATTTTAATTTCTTCTCTAATTGCCTGATTGGCCCCATCATTCTTTAGTAGGGTGGTTTTAATCCCCACATTTTTGGAAGTTTTCCAGACCTTTTCCTGTGATTGACTTCAAGTTTCATAACATTGTGATCTGAAAGTGTTCATGGTATGATCTCAGTTCATTTGTATTTTTGGAGGGATGCTTTATGCCCCAGTATGTGATCTATCTTGGAGAATGTGCCATGCGCACTCGAGAAGAAAGTGAATTCCCTAGCTTCAGGATGCAGAGTTCTAAATATATCCATTAATTCCATCTGTTCCAATATGTCGTTCAGGTCCATTGTTTCTTTAGTGATTTTCTGTCTGCTTGATCTATCCATTGCTGTATGTGGAGTATTAAAATCCCCTGCAATAAGGACATTCTTATCAATAATATTGTTTCTGTTTGTGATTAATTGTTTTATGTATTTAGGTGCTCCTGAATTTGGCGCATAGATGGTTATAATTGTTAGCTCTTCCTGATGGAGAAACCCTTAATTATTATATAATGTCCTTTTTCATCTTTTGTTACTGCCTTTACTTTAAAGTCCAGTTTGTCCGATATAAGTATGGCTACTCTGGCTTTCTTTTGACTTCCAGTCACATGATAGATATTTCTCCATCCCCTTACTTTCAATCTGAAGGTGTCTTCAGGTCTCAAATGAGTCTCTTGTAGACAGCAAATAAATGGATTTTGTTTTTTTATCCATTCTGCTACCTTGTGTTGTTTGATTGGAGCATTCAATCCATTTATATTCAATGTTATTATTGAAAAATGTGGATTTAGATTCATTGTGTTATATGTAGAGTTCATGTTTGTAGTGGTGTCTCTGGTACCTTGTATTCCTTGCTACATTTACCTCATAGAGTCCCTCTTAGGATTTCCTGTGGGGCTGGTTTGGTGGTGATGAATTATCTCAATTTTTGTTTATTTGAAAACACCTTTATTTCTCCTTCTATTTTGAATGACAGGCTCGCTGGATAAAGGATTCTTGGCTGCATATTTTTCCTGGTCATCACATTGAAGATTTTCTGCCATTCCTTTTTGGCCTGCCAAGTATCAGTAGATAGGTCTGTAATCACTCTGATAGGTTTCCCTTGTATGTTAAGGCCCTTTTTTCCCTAGCTGCTTTCAGAATTCTCTTTATCTTTATATTTTCCCACTTTCATTATGATATGTCGTGCCGAAGGTCGATTCAAGTTCCATCTTAGGGGAGTTCTCTGTGCCTCTTGAATTTCAATGTCTATTTCCTTCCCCAGATTGGGGAAGTTCTCTGCTATAATTTGATCAAGCACCCCTTCAGAACCTTTTTCTCTTTCTTGTTCTTCAGGAACTCCTGTGATACGGATATTGTTCCATTTGATTGTGTCACTCAGGTCTCGAATTCTCCTTTCATGCTCCTGTATCAATTTCTCTCTCTCTCTCTCTCTCTCTCTCTTTTTTTTTTTTTTTTTTTGGCTTCCTCTTTGGCTATAACTGTGTCTTCTAATTCACCTATTCTCCTCTCTCCCTCTTCAATCCATGCAGTGGCCACCTCTATTTTGTTATGCACCTCATTTATAGCCTTTTTCAACTCATTGCAACTATTTTGAAGGTCCCTAGTCTTTGTATCAGTAGCTTCTTTGATGCTTTTTTTAAGTCCAGTGATTAATTTTATGACAGTTTTTCTATGTTCTTGTTCAGTTAGGTTGCTTAAATCTGTTTTCAGCAGTTCTGTGGCTGTGACTTCTTCCTGAAGTTTCTTTAGAGGAGAGTTCTTTCATTTTGTCAGTTTGGTTAGCTTTCTGTCTCTTGTCAGTTTTAAAGGCTTGTTATGCACTGTGCACCTGTTAGTGTTGCTCTATTAAAGGAGGCTCATTGACTGCCCAGGGCCTGTCATATCAGGAAGTGTTCTTTTAATGGTGTCTCTCGATTTCTCTTGTTATGCCTTTGATTATTTTATTTCCCTACTCAGTGATATTTGGGACTCTCCACCATGTGTACTTTAGCTTGTTTCTTGAGGTAGCCCTGAAAAGGAAAACAGACAGACAAACACAGAGGGAACAAAAGCATGCAAATGCACAGACAAATCAAATAAACAAGTAAACAAAAAGGGGAAAGAAAAAAAGAATAGAAAAGAGAAGAAAGGAAAGGAAAAGAAAAAAAAGAAGAAGGGGGGGGTCAGAAACAACCAAAGACAAAGGACAGTCTGAGTTTGTAAAACCTGCAGAGGGGAGAGATAAGAATGACATATGGGAAAATAGAACTGGATGCCAAGAATTGATCTAATCATGGCAGTGGGTAAATGTTGGTCTTTCCAAGACTCCAGGGGGGGAAAGGAGAAAAGAAGGAAAAAATAAAATAAAAAAAAGAAAGAAAAAAAGGGGGGAAAGGAAAAGAAAAAAAACAAAAACAAAAACAAAGAAGGCAGCTCTCTAGTGTGGATGGTCGTCGTTTGGTGTAGGTAGATCAGGTCTCTGGGGCTGCTCTAGGAGGCTCTGCCTTAATGGTTGCAGGGAGAAGAATGGCAGGGCCCCAAGCCCTTCTCAGACTATGCTTTGCAAGTCACTCTTTTGAGTCCAATCTCCCTGTGCCTCAGCCGGGCCAAATTGCTTTTTTCCAAGCCCCAACTGCTTTCCAAATCCTAGTCCATGCATTTTAACGCTACCGCCCCAGATGAAATGTCCTCCCGTAGGTGGGGTGGCTCTCTAGCCAGGATTGAGTATGGGGACTGGGGGTCCAGCTTTTCCCTGGCTCTGCCTGGAGTCAGCGAGCTGCAGAGCCCAAGGAAGAACAAGCCCGCTGAGAGGAACAAATTTCTCTCCCTGCCTCTCCACACACAGCCCTCTAGGGCTCTGCCCCACCACTCTGGGCGCTCTCCCCCGGGGCCGCCTTTCCACACATGGCCCTCTGGGGCTCTGCAACACCACTCTGGGTGCTTTCCCCCAGCTCTGCGTTGGGATGGTGGTCCCTCCCCTCAGAGCCTCTGGACCTAGTTCGCACTCACTCAGGCATCTATGAGGCTGTCATCTATAAGGATTCTGTGTGTACACCTCCCATTCTTGCAGATCAGAGTATTGTGGCTTTAGTCCTTCTTAGTTTGATAGTTGTGGGTGGGCAGAGATTACAGAGCTCCCTAACTTCTCCACCATCTTGCCCCTTCTCTCCAAAAATTCTTAAAAAAAAAAAAGATATGGTCTATTATCTCCAAGATAATATAAAATTCCAGTTCTTGAGCTATAAAGACTGGAGACCTCCTATAGAGCCTATCCCTCTCTTAGGGCAATTGCTGTGTGAGCTCTTGTGTTCATTGGTTTTATTTCTATTCTCTTCTCTTAGATTCTGAGGATTTCTTCATCACTCACATTATTTTGTGCACGCCAACTTCTGCATTTAATGTAATGTTTAATAAATAATTCCCTAACTTTTCTAGGTGCTTGTCATAGTAAATTTTCAGCATATTTATTGTTTATTATGCTAGTACCCAGAAGTCAAATCAATTATTGTTATTTTGCAATTTGGGGAAGCAGTCTACACAAATATAACATTACTGTGTTATAAAGCTAGTGGAATAGAGCCAGTAGTTTCTGAAACTACCTGAACCAAATCATGATCCCATTCAGTTAAATTCCTTCCTTTATTATAACATTTCTGTATTCTTTCCTCCTAAACTTGAATTTTTTTCAGCACAATTTAATTATAAAACTGTACATGGGTAATTAGGCAAACATACCTTACCTTTATTTATCCTCATTGATGTAAAATCATGATTAAAAGAAGAGATAAGTGTTTTTATTTCATTTTATTCAGAAAATTTATGTTTAAAGGTTTTATAGTATTTACTGGGAAACAAAATCACAAGCTTTAATAAAATATCTTGATACATACTTGATGTACAGCAGCCTGTGTTTTAAAAGTCTATAGGATAAGTGAGATTTTATTCCCAAGGATGATATATTATTCCCTATATGGTCACCCAGGACACAGAATGATAAAATACTCCTTGCCTGAATTCCTGCTCAGTCCCTTGTATGGAGACTTTTAATTAGATTCTGGTGTTGGTTTGATCTTCCACAGAGAGAGAGGATTGCTGAATGTGGTTATTCATTGCAGAGTTAAAGCTCAAAGCAGCTGGGAGATCCAACTGGGAAATTGTAGAAATATGGATTCCAACATGGCATTTTCAGGGAAGACAATTATCCCAGGTCTAAGAGGAATAGTCTTGTTACTTTGGCGGCTCAGGAAATTAAACATAGGGCTACTTTTTAAATTTATTAAATAAGCTATTTTATAATGGATTTTAGTTATAGAAAAGTTGCAAGATAATATATAGATTTCCCTTATAATATAGACTCAGTTTCCCTTATTATTATCATTTTATTGTTAAAGATTTTTATTTATTCTGGGAGAGGTGGGGGTAGGGGAGGAGGAGGAGGAAGAGAGAGAGAGAGAGAGAGAGAGAGAGAGAGAGAGAAAGAGAGAATTCCAAGCAGGCTCCATATAGTGCAGAGCCTGACACAGGTCTCACACTCATGGACCGTGAGATCATGACCTGAATTGAAATCAAGAGTTGGTTGCTCAACTGACTGAGCCACATAGGCATCCCAGTTTCCCTCATTATTAATATTTATATTAGTATGGAAAGTTTTCACAATTAATGAACTACTATTGATACATCATTATTACTCAAAGTCCATACTTTATTCAGAATTCCTAGGTTCTACCTGTAATCTTCCAGGATCCCACACAGGATAACACATTACACATAATCATCAAGTCACTTCAGGCTCTTTTTGGATATGACAGATTTTCAGACTTTCCTTGTTTTTGATGAAATTGAGTTTTTAAGAGTACTGGCCAATTGGAATTTGGCCAGGTATTTGCTTCATGTTTGCGATAGAGTTATAAGTTATGAGTACACAGATGTGCAGTGCCATCTTAATCACATCATATCAAGTGTGCACACTATCAATATGACTTTTAGCCTGATCACCATGCTGAAGTAGGGCTGCAAAGTTACTCTTTCTTCTTTTTTAATACCATACTCTTTGGAAAGAAGTCAATATTCACAGTTTGTACTGTGAAGAACTATACTACACTACTTGAAAGCATAGCATCTACATAAATTATTTAATATTCTTTTGCTTGAGAGATTTATTTATATTTCCCTTTTTAAGAAATTAATTTTAATTAAATCAATCATTTATTTATGTAATTATGGACTCATAGATATTTATGTCATACTTAGGCTTATAATCCAAAACTACTTTACTTGGCTTTTTTTTTCTGATTTGTTTCCAGTTTTGAGCATTGGGAATCCAACCAACTTATGGTTGGTACTATGCCATTTGGGCATATCCTTATCATTGTGGTTTGTTTGTCTGAAAACTTCATTAATTTTTGAATTTTCCACACTCATCTTGTGTATTTTCTAATCCAGTTCTAGAATCAGTCATTTTCCCAAGGATTGATAAGAGAATGATATTAGAAACCCATATCTAGGAACTAGGTGTGCTCGTCATCTCTGAAGTATGGTTTCTAGGTCCTCTCAGCTGACAGAGAAATATGTGTGCATGTATACACGTATACATATATCAATAATATCTATATCTGTTTCTACAACCTACATAAAATAAACATGGGTTTATACTGTCTCCAACTGCAATTCATTACTTTTTCCTACTTATCTGGGACCTTCCACTTCAACAGTGAGAAAATGGCTCCCATTGTCTGCCATGTATTTATTTAATTTTCCAATTCCAATACACATGTATAGTGGTTATAAAAGTGTTTAATCCACACCCTATGTGAAACTACTTTATCAATTATTACTGTTCTTATGTGTAGAACCTTTTGCCTTTAGTTTACAGACTTCACACTTCCAAAGTTACTTAAGTCAATAGGTTTCCTCACATTCCTTTCTGTAATGGGGGTTAGATTATTTTGTCACATTCTGTATTCCCGAGGTCTGCTGACTTCTACATTTTTAAACTTTGCATACATAAATAGTCATGCTTCTGGCTATAGAATTTTATGAGTTTTGAAAAATGCTTAGTGTCATACACCCATCATTACAGAGTCACATAAAATAGTTTCCCCACTTTAATAAAAATTCCCTGTTTATCTCCTATTGGACATTTCTCTCCCTGAATCTAGGGAACCACTGATTAGTTGATCATCTCTGTAGTTTTCCATTTTCCATAATGCCATTAAATCAAGTCATACACTATGCAGGCTTTGCAAACAGATTTCTTTAACTTAGCAATACGCCTTTAGATTTATCATGTCTTTTCATGACTGGATAGTTCCTTTTATTGCTGCATAATATTGCATTGCATGGATGTGCCACAATTTGTCTATCTACTCCCTTGTTGAATATTGGTTGCTTCCAGTTTTTGGTGATTATGAATAAGCTGCTACAAATATTAACTTGCAAGTTGTTGTGTGAACACAGATTTCAAAGGGGTAAATGTGTAGATGCACAATTAACGGATTATATGGTGTGGTAAACTAAATAAAGACCCCTAAGATATCCATACCCCAATCTTTAGAACTTGTAAACCCCCATCCACACCCTAATCTTTAGAACTTGTAAATATTACCTTTATGGAAAAATGGATTTTTCAGATGTGATAGTTAAGAAGCTTGAAATGAGGAGATTATCCTGGATTATCTTGGTAAAGCCTAAATGCAATCACAAATATTTTATATAAGAGGAAGAGAGAAAATTGATTACAGTGTAGAAAATGGTGTGACAATACCAGGGATTTGAAGATACTACAATATTGGCCCTTGAAGGTGGAAGAAAGGGTAAAAAACCAAGTAATGCAAGGAATGCAGCTCTAGAAGCTGGAAAAAGCAAGGAAATGAATTTTCCCCTAGAACTTCTGGAGAGGGGCTGGCTGACACCTTGACCAGTGAAATTGCTCAGTGAATTTGATTTTGTTTTCAGAATTGTAAAGAGTAAATTTGTTTTGTTTTAAGTTACTAAAATTGTGCTAATTTTTATAGCAATTATAGGAAATCTATATGGGAAAACTATGTTTAGTGTTGGAATAATCTGCCAAACTGTCTTCCATTGTGACTACCATTTTGCATTCCAACCACTGATAAATGAGAGTCAGTGTTTTTCCCTTAACGGGAATGTCAGGTTTCGTGTGTGTGTGTGTGTGTGTGTGTGTGTGTGTGTGTGTTTAATTTTAGACATTCTATTAGGTATGTACTGGTAATTCATTATTGTTTGAATTTGCTTTTCCTAATTACAAACGATGTTAGTGACTTATTCACATGCTTGTTCTCAATCTACTTATTTGTTTTTATGATAACTGGATCTTTGGCAAAGGTATTAATTACATGTTTTGTTATTGTTGACTTTTATTTTCTTTTCTTTAATTTTTTAAAACTTAATTTAATTTTATTTTTTTAACATAATTTATTGTTAAGTTAGCTAACACAGTGTATACAGGTGCTCTTGGTTTCAGGGGTAGAGTCCCATGATTCATTGTTTACATACAACACCCAGTGCTCATCTGACCAAGTTCTTGACTTTTAAAAGATTTATATATATATTGGGTACAAAATATTTATATGGATTTTGCAAATTCTTTCTCCCAGTTTGTAATTTGTATGCTTATTCTCTTTTTTGTGTGTTTCACAGATCAAAGTTTTTATTGTAATAAATTCTAATTTATCAACTTTTCTTTCTTGGATTATGTTTATGGTGTCATGTCTGAAAACTTATTATTAAAATAAAGTCACCTAAATTTTCTTCTATTTTTTTATAAGTTTTAGAGCTTTGTATTTTGCAATTAATTTTATAATACATTTTGAGGTAACTTTTACAAAAGGTGTAAGATTTGTACATAGGATAATTTATTTTGCATACAGTAGGGATGCCTGGGTGGCTCAGTCGGTTGAGCATCCGGCTTTGGCTCAGGTCATGATCTCTGGGTTTGTGGGTTCGAGCCCTGTGTCGGGTTCTGTGCTGACAGCTATCTCAGAGTCTGGAGCCTGTTTTCAGATTCTGTGTCTCCCTCTCTCTCTGACCCTCCCCTACTCTCTCTCTCTCTCTCTTTCTCTCAAAAATAAATTTTAGAAAACATTATTTTGCATACAGTAGTAGAAATTTTGACGTTAAGATTCACTATCATGCACTGTCTTTATATCTTTTAAATTGGGAAAGCCTTGGATAAACAAACTGCAAGTCTTCTTTCCCAGTCTGCTCACATGGAAATGGTCTCCCAGCCAAAAAAAAAATAAAGAAATAAATAAATAAAAGAAAACAAACAAACGAACAAAAAAACTTCCTTATCATAGGAACCGGGGTGTCTTGTTATTCCTGAGAAATGGGCTTCAGTTCATTGTCAGCCTAAGGAATTATTCAAACAAATCAGTCAAGTCCTCCAGAGGTGACCAGAGGTCTTTCCTCTTGTGAATATAAAGCCTGCCTCCCACAGCCACTGCTTTTTCCAAAAAGTGTAATTCCTTTGTGGTACTGCATGGCTCAGTGTCCTTTTCTTCCAGTCTGTGTTCAGTAGTGAACTGCCATCACTCTCATCTGTCTAGTGTTAGATGAGTTTGGTCATCCAAAGAAGGATGGATGACCAAAGGAATGGGAATCCCTCACTCACCAACAAGTTGAAGATGATTCCAGTAACATTTGGTGAAAAGACTCATTTTCCCATTGGATTGCCTTCATGCTTTTCTGAAACATCCATTTACTGTATTGTTGTGGGTCTATTTATAAGTTCTCTATTCTAATTCATTGATCGACATACCAATATCATTCACCAATACCACACTGTCTTGATTACTGTACCCTTGCAGTGTATCTTGAAATTATGTGGAGTGCATTCTTCAATTTTGTTTTTTTCCTTCAGATTTGTATAGTAAGTCTTTTTCTCTTTTATATAAATTTTATTTTTATTTTTTGTTTTTGTTTTAAATTGTTTTATTATTTTTTTTTCAGAATA
>CM053578.1:1510128-1555164 GCA_028646485.1 Cryptoprocta ferox | reverse complement strand
GAAAAAACTAATAGGCAACCGACAGAGTGGGAAAAGATAGTTGCAAATGACATATTTTATATAAATTTTAGAATCAGTTTGTCAATATCACAATGCAGAACCTGTGAATGATTAAAATTGCACTGAATCTATATGTCAATTTGGGAAGCATTGACAACTTAACAGTATTGTGTCTTCCAATCCATGAACATGGAAAATCTTTTCATTTATTTAGATCTTTGAGTTATTTCCTCAGGGTTTTGTAGTTTTCTGCATACATATCCTACACATATTTTGTTAGATTTATAGCTAAGTATTTCATTTTTAAAGTGCTAATATAATTGGTATTTTTCAAATTTCAAATTTCAGTTGTTCACTGATGATACATAGGAAACCATTGACTTTTAATGTTAACTTTACATCCTTTGACCTTGTTATACTCAGTTATTGGTATTAGGAGTTATTTTTTTTCTTTCTTGGTAGATTTTTAGTTGTTTCCTATGTAGGTAATATTATTTATAAACAAAGATAATTTATTTGTTTCCTTTCTAATCTGTATACAATTTATTTTTACTTGCTTTATGATAACTGGGTGAGAATTTTGGAATGATATTGGATAAGAAGTGGTGAGAGAGAACATTCTTACTTTGTTCCTGACCTTAGGAGGAAAGCACATCTTTTTTCATGTTTAGGTGCTGTGTTTTTTGTGTGTGATATTCTTTTTCAAGGTGAAGAAATTTACAATATATAACTAATCGAAAAAAATTATCATGACTAGGTACTGGATTTCATCAATTTTTTTCTTTCATTTTTTCTTTTTTTTTTTAAATATTTATTTGTTTTTGAGAGAGAGGAAGAGACAAAGCATGAGCAGAGGAGGGGCAGAGAGAGAGAGAGAGAGACACAGTATCCCAAGGAAGCTCCAGGCTCTGGGCTGTCAGCACAGAGTCCGACGCGGGGCTCAAACTCAAACCATGAGATCATGACTTGAGCCAAACTCGGATGCTTAACCAACTAAGCCATCCAGGCACCCCCAGATTTCATCAATTTTTATATGTCTCAATAATATAATTATATAATGTTTCATATTTTTGGTATATTTTCCTGTTCATATGGTGGATTACATCGATTACTCCTCCCCTTTGATCTATTGAGGTATAATTGATAAATAAAATTGCATATATTTAAAGTATGCAATATGATCATTTGATATACGTATACACTGTGAAATGAATACTAAAAATAAACACATCTATCATCTCACAAAGTTATATGTTGTACATTAGACCCTTAAGACTTATTCGTCTTAAAATTGAAAGTTTGTAATCTTTAACCAACATTTCTTCCACTCGCCAGCCCCTGACAATCACCATTCAATTTCGTTCTTCTGAGTTATTTATTTTTTTAAAGGTTACACATAGAAATGATACCATATAGAATTTGTCTTTCACTATCTAGCTAATTTCACTTAGCATAATGCCCTCTAGTTTCATCCATGTTGTTGCAAATACCAGTATTATTATGTTGAGGTAGTTTCTTATATATTGGTTTTGTTGAGAGCTTTTATATGAAAGAATGTTGAATTCCTCAAGTACTTTCTCTGCATCTATTGAGATACTCATGTGATATTTATTCTTTATTCTGTTAATGTGATATACAACATTTACTGATTTGTATACATTGAACCAATCTTAATTTCTAGGGATAAATCCCATTTGATCATGGTGTATGATTCTTTCAAAATATTGTTGAATCCAGTTTTTTTCTCTTTTGTTGGGGATTTTTGCATATATGTTGATCAGAAGTGTTGCCCTGTAAATTTGTTTCTTGTAGTGTGCTTGTCTGGCTTTATTATCAGTGTAATTGTGATCTTGCAAAATGAGTTTGGAATTGTTCTTTCCTCTTCAGTTTTTTTGGGAGAGTTGGAGAAGAGTTGCCATTAATTCTTCTTTGAATATTTGATACAATTCCCCATGGAGCTATTTTTTTCTAGGTGTTTTCTTTTATGAGAGGTTTTGATTAATGATTCAATCTTCTACTATTTATTGGTCTTTTAAGATTTTATTTTTCATCATGATTCAGTCTTTGTATGTTGTATGTTTCCAAGAATTTATCCATTTCTTTTAAGTTTTCCAATGTTTTGGTTTATAATTGTTCATACTACTTTCTTATGATCCATTATATTTGTGTGGTATCAGTTGTAATGTTTCCTCTTTCATCTCTAATTTTATTTCGTGAGTCTTTTCTCTTTTTTTCTTAGTCTACTTGAAGGTTTGCCAATTTTGTTCATCTTTTCAAAAAGACAACTCCTCATTTCATTGATCTTTTCTATTGTGTTTCTAGTCTTTGTTTCATTTATTTTTACTCGGACATTTGTCGTTTCCTCATTTTGCCAACTTTAGGCTTATTTTATTATTCTTTTTATAGCTTTTTTGATGTCAAAATTTAGGCTGTTTATTTGAGATCTTATTTTTATTAATGTAGGCATTTATCAGTGTAAACAATCTTACGTGTATATTATTAATGTAGACATTATAAACTTTCTTCTTAGAACTTTTTTGTTGCACCCATTAGTTTGGTATATTTACATATTTGTTTGCCTCAAGATTTTTTTTCCTTCTGATTTTTTTTTTCTTTTACTCATTGGCTGTTCATGAGAATGTTAACTTCTGCATATGAGTAACACATATTACCAGTTTTCTTCCTGTTGCTGATTTCTAGTTTCATACCATTGTGATTAAAGAGGATATGCCAAAATTTCAATCTTCTTAAATTTGTTAAGACTTCTTCCGTGGCCTAACATACAATCTATCTTGAAGAATTGTTCTCTGTGCACTTGATATGAATGTGTATTCTGTTGCTATTGTGTGGAATGTTCTGTATATTCTGTCATCTGTCCAATATGTTCAAGCCTAAAATTTCCTCATTTATATTCTATCTGGACCATCTACCAATTGTCGAAAGTGAGGTGTGAATCCCCTGTTATTATTGTGTTGTTTTCTGACTTATTTCACTCTCTCACTCCATATTTTATGTTTTTGATGTCAAAATTTACATCTTTTGATATTGTGTATCTATTGCTAAAAGTTAATTTATTTATTTTGAGAGAGAGTTGGGAGAGGAGAGAGGTAGAGAGAGTGGAAGAGAGAGAATCCCAAGCCCTGTTTTAGGCTCCAAGCTGACAATGAAGAGACTTATGTAGGGCTCAATCTCATGAACCATGAGATCATAACCTGAGCCAAAATCAAAAGTCTGATGCTTAGCCAACTGAGCCACCTAGGCACCCTTATATTGTATATCTACTAACAAATTAGTGTAGCTATCCTTATTTTTAAAATTTTTGTTTTTAACTTTTATACTAGAGTTAAGTGATTTACACACTACCATTATAATACTAGAGAATCTTGAATTTGACTATATACTTATCTTTCAATGTTTTATACTATAATATGTTTTCATGTTACCAATTAGTGTCCTTTTATTTCTGCTTGAAGAACTCTCTTTAGCATTTCTGATAAGGCAGGCAGGTCAAATGTGGATGAATTCCCTTGGCTTTTGTTTGTCAGGGAACATATTTATCTTTTCTTCATTTTTGAAGGAGATCTTTTCTGGGTAAAGTATTCAAAATTGGCAGTTTTTTTTCTTTCAACACTTTGAATATATTAATCTACTTTTTTCTTGCTTGGAAGTTTCTGCCGAAAAATCTACTGATAGTTTTATGGAGTTCTCTTGCATGAGATGATTTTTTTTCTCTTGCTACTTTCAAGACATTCTCTTTGTTTCTGATTTTTGTCAGTTTGATTAAAATATATCTTGGTGAAGTCTTTGGATTAAACTATATGGAGACCTTTAAGCTTCATGTATCTAGAATCCGCATCTCCTCCCAGATTTGGGAAGTTCAGCCATTATTTCTTTAAACAAGCTTTCTACCCCTTTCTCCTCTTTGACTTTTGGGGGTCCCATAATTTAAATATTGTTTAATTTGATGGTACCGCAGAATTCATGTAGACTTTTTTTGGACTTTTTAATGTTTTTCTTTTACTCCTCTGACCAGATAATTTCAAATTACTTGTCTTTGAATTCACAGATTTTTTCTGCTCAATCAAGTCTACTGTCAATGCTATCTATTACATTGTCCATTCCTTTCATTGTGTTTGTCAGCTAATAAGATTGTTATTTCTTTTCTTAGTTGAACTTCTCATTTTGTTCATTCGTTGTTGTTTTGATTTTGTTAAGTTGTCTATGTTCTCTTGTGGCTTGCTGAGCTTCCTTTAAGCTATATTTTTTAATCCTTTCACAATTCATAGTCTTTATTTCTTTAGGGTTTGTTACTTTATTATTGTGTTACTTTGATGGTGTCTTGTTCTCCTGATTTTTTGTGTTTCTTGTAGACTTTCACTGATACCTGTGTTTATGATGCAATAGACAACTCTTCCTGTCTCTATAGGCTGATTTTTTAGGGGAAAGGATTTCATTTGTGGGTGGATGTGAGGGTAATGGTTGGGTGAAGTACAGCAGTCACAGTTCCAACAGCATAGTGTCCATGCCACTCCATAAATGGAGATCAGCTTTGATAAATATTTTGGGGATCTTCAATGGCCAAAGTGCAGGTAAGCTACAGTATTGGTAAAGGCTGTTGTCATTTTCAGTGGCAAAGTCTCTTGTGAACCACCTGATCTCTTTGTCTCCCATGGGAGTTGTTGTGGCCAAGAGGATCTTCTTCGGCATCTGATCTGGTTTGTGAGAGCGTTTATACTGATGTAGTAGTAATATCTGATATGTGGGAGTCTGGGGCACTGGCTAGCCTGCAGAAGTGATGGCTCCATGGCCTGAGTCATGGGTACCCAGAGGAGCCATGGAGGCAGAGACTGCAGTGTGGGCTCTTGTGGAGTGGCAGTGGCTTCTGGGTCTGCAGCCATGGCTATTTAAGAGGGTGCACACTGAACAGTCAAGGGCAGGATCTAAAGTGTTGTTACATATGGAGAGACAGCAACTTCGGGGTTTGGAACACTAGTTAGCCTGCAGCAATTGTGATAGTCGTACCCAAAACACAGTCGCACATGGGGAAGCCATAAAGCCAGATATTGGAACATGGACAGGTACAGAGCAGCCGCAGAGCCAGCCATGGTATGTGAGCTGTTGTGTACCTCAGTGGTGAATGATGTTGATGTCTTCTGTGGAGCAAGCTGCTGGGATCCACACTGATGAACATTACCCACTTCTCTACTGTGAAAGCTGTGGCTTCTCCACAGCTTTTATGGGAGCTGTTGAGGTCCTTCTTGGTAAGGGCTGCCAGGTTTCCCTGAAGAGAAGCCCTCTGGTGGGCTGTATTGACATGAGCTTCATGTCTGATACAAATAGTGCTCACATTTGTTCCCAGTTGTCATCTTCAGACTTCTCAGTTTCATGTGATTTTTTCCCAGTGATTCTTTGTGTATTCTCTCTTTCTTTCTCTCTCTCTCTCTCTCTCTCTCTCTCTCTCTGCTCCACTCTATTGCTGTCTGTTCTTAATTGGACTCTTGGGCCTTCCCAGGACTAGTTTTGTTCATGGATAGCTAGCTATCTAGTTATTATCTATCTATCTATCTATCTATCTATCATCCATCTATATATCTATATCTATCATCAACTATCTATCTACTTATTTCATGTTAGAGGGGCAAAGATCGGTATTTTCTACTCTGTCATCTTGCTGATATCACTCAGCCTGCAGTGATTTGATTGACTTTTGAATGTTGAACCAGGTTTGTATTTCCATAATACCTGTCACTTAGAGTATAATTCTCTTTTACATTGTTGGATTTAGTTCACTAATATTTTGTTGAGGATTTTCACATGTGAGATATTGGTCTGTAGCTTTCTTTCCTTGCATATTACTTGATTTTGGTCTTACAGTAATGTCAGCCTTATAGAATAATTGGGAAATGTTTCCTCTGCTTTTAGCTTAAGGACATGATTGTCAGGATTTAATATTATATCTTATTTAAATATTAAGCAAAATTCAGCAGTGAAAACATTTTAGTCTGGTAATTTTTGTTTTTGAACAGTGATTAATTATTAATTCGATTTCTTTAATTAGACAAAGGATAATTCAGTTTGTTTTTCTTTGTGTGTGTTTTGGTCTTTTGTATCTTTTAGGAAATTGCTCCATTTTATTTAAGTTATAAAACTTAATAGAGTCATCCATAGCTTTCCTTTATTATTCTTTTAATGTCCTAGTCATTAGTTATGATATTTTTTCATTTCTGATACCGTAATTTGCAACTTTCTCTTTTCTCTTATTTAGCTTGACACAAGGTTTATCTCCTTAATTTATCTATTCAAATAATCATTCTGTTGATTTTATCTACTGTCCTACTTTCAATTTCATTGTTTTCTACTCTAATTATTATTATTTATTTACATGTATTATAATACATGTATTTGTTACTACAAATTTACCTATAAGTATAGCTTTCACTGCATACTAAAAATTTTGCTGAGTTTTTTCATTTTTACATAGTTCAAAATATTAAAATATTATTCTTCTACTCATGTGTTATTAAGAAGTATATTTAATTTTCAAATATTCGGGAGTGTTTCAACTATCTGTTATTGATTACTACTTTAAGCCTAATATGGTCTGGGAACATACTTTTATGATTTCTATTCTTTTAAATTTGTTAAAGTCTGTTGTATGGCTCAGATCTTGTTGAATGTTCCACTTGAACTTGAGAAGAGTATGTGTTCTGCCATTGTTGGATAAAGTATTCTATACATGTTAGTTAGATTCAGTTGATTGATGGTGCCATTCACTTCAACTATATATTATAACTGACTTTCTGGCTGCATCATCTCTCAATTACTGTAAGATAGATGCTGAACTCTATAATAGCTGAATTGTCTAGTTCTCCAGATTTATCAGTCTTTACCTCAGGTATTTTGATTCTATTTTGTTTTTATTTTTTAGGTAGCTGCATGTTTCAGACTCTTGTCTTTTTAGTGAATTAAACCCTTTATCATGATGTAATATCTCTCTTTTCCTTGATAATATTGCTTGTTCTGAAGTCTGCTTTGTCTGAAATTAATATAGCTACTCCGCTTTTCATTTGAATAGTGTTACCATGGTACCTTCTTTACTATTTTTTCTTTTTATCTTTATTTTTAATTTTAAAGTGGATTTCTTATAGATAACTTGAGTCTTGTTTTGTTCATCAACTCTGACAATCTTTGTCTTTTCATTGATGTTACTAGACCATTCCCATTAAAATAATTATTGATATAGTTGGATTGTCTATGTAACTGTTTTCTATTGATTGCATTTCTTCCTTATCTTACTTTTCTCTTTTATTCTGCCTTTTCTTGTTTTATTTGATCACTTTTATAAATCCACTTTATGTCTTCTCTTACTATATCAAACAATATTTTTAAAATACAGTGATTGCCCTAGAGTTTACAATATACATTTTTAACTAATAAAAGTTCACTTTTAAATAACAGTATATTTACATTTTGGAAAGTTCTTGGACATTATTTCTTTAAATATTTCTTCTGCTCCATTCAGTCATTCTTTTTCTGACACACTAATTACTCATATACTATGTCTTTTGATGTTATTCCACATTTTTTGAATAATTTCTTTTGTTGTATTTGATGATAATGGTAATTATTATCATCAATCATTTTCTTTTACTGTTCTTTCCTCAGCCCTTCAGTTTGGCAAGTTTCTGGTCTTGTCTTCAAGTTCATTGATTATTTCCTTGGCTTTTTCAAGATTACTAATGAGCCCATGAAGTTGGGATGTGGTTAATGTTTGCTGAAGCTATGAGTATTAGGGCCTTCAAATTCCTCTCATGTCCTTGTTTATGTCTCTACTTGACCTTAGTGCTTTCCTATGTACTCCTCCTCTGAGAGTGTGTGTTTTGTAGCTTTTTAAATTTTAATTTATGGATATTATATTATATTGTGATCTCATTAGTATAGTGGTAAATTGTTGGTTAGGAGTAACATTCTATAATTCTTTTTTCTTAAATCTTAGTTGTTGTTTTTTTTCTGATGTGTGATCTTTGAAAATATTTTTCCATTGATCTAGCTTTTTGTTTTTCTGTTCTCTCCTCCATTCCCTGACTGAAGTATTCAAATCTATTTCCTTGAAGCTCTGTCCCCTTTTGATTATTTTTCCCCTTAGATGAGACATGAAATGTGGAGGGGTCTGGAGTGGGAGTAAATCCATTTCCCATATATGGTAAGTCTCTGACAAAGTGCTTCTCCTTGGAGACTAGGCTTTTGTTATGGAGAAGTCTCTTGATTAGTTGCACAAAGGTTAGTTTTTCCCTCCCTCTGCTGGAGTCCTGAGAACAACTTTCGACATTTGAGCCATGAGAATCCAGTGAGTTTCCTAGAGGTAAAGTTCAGAAAATTCCAGGGCCCCCTAAGATTGTGGCCCCTAGGAGGTTTTCAGTCTTAAGCTGGTCCACTCTTAACCTCCAGCAATTTGTCAAAATTAGCATTTACATTTTTCTACTAGGTTTTTGTTCCAGCAGCTTCTTCTTGAGGTAAGTTATCTCCACTGTGTCTGACTCTACTTACTGGTTTGTCCACATTATGGGGTGGCAATTTGCCCTTCAATGTCAGTTCTCTGATGGGTCTAAGCAAAGTTGTTTGCTTTCAGGTTGACCTGTTTTATATTATAGTATGAATGGGAGTTACTATTCAAGCTTTTTTCATATTAGAACTAAAACTGAAACTTACAAAGGAGATTTTTAAATTTACCTTGGAGTTTGGACGTAGCTTCTGCCAATCTACTTGAAAGTGCCTGAGTTTGTTTATAGTATTTTTTTAAACATTTTATTCAGTATGCTGGAAACTGTGGGCTTTTATTATAATCCAAAACCAGTGGCACAAAAGAAAGAAAAATGGAGTTGAATGATCAGAAGTAGTGCTGATATCAGGAAATAATCTTAAAGTTGTCATTTAAAGGCAATTAGAAAACTGTATATTTAACAATTGTGTGTTGATATTTTGGTACCTGGATCCCACCTCTAAGTCCCCAATGAGTGATATAATAATAGCATTAAACTACTGTTTTTAATTAATATCTGTGCAAATTTTTGCCAACTCAAAACTAGGTCTGGTGAAAGTTAGACTGGGGAAGATGGTTTTGGTTAACCTCCACCTTCTCCACATGTATGTAGGGCTAAAACAGCAGGTGAGAGACAGAACTAAGGGATGATGTTGAATACCTTGAATGTGTTTATAAGCATCCTTCTGTGATTCCAGAATCCTAAGTGTCTATAGAATGTAACTAAAACTCCCCAGTAGACCTCATCACGCATGTGCAGCAATTAACTTGAAGTGATGGAAAGAATTAACTTTGGAGTCAAACAGACAGGGTTCAGGTGACAGTACTGCTGCTTTACTGGTATGGCAGCACTACTCAGACCTCCCTGTAAAGAGTGCAGTTAGCTTATAGCCCTCAGCTGTTAAAAGTTTTAAGACCCAAGTTTAGCTTCCAAGCTGAGGCTGCTTTTCCTAGGCTTCAGCCAACGGCAAAGCATAGCTGTGGTATCAGAGTCTGGCCATTCGTATCTAATACAGGACCCCATGAGGCAGTGTTTGCTCTGAGTTTCCAGTTGGATTGGTGAGGATTGTCATGTCATTGAGATATGAGGTTCACCTTGCCCCATCCTGATGTCTCAGTCTCATTTAAAAAAACTTTTTAAAAAATTTTTATTTATTCTTGAGAGATAGAGACAGAGCAGTAGCAGGGGAGGGACAGAGTGAGGGAGATACAGAATCTGAAGCAGGCTCCAGGCTCTGAGTTGTCAGCACAGAGCCCAACATGGGGCTCAAACTCATGAACTGCAAGATCATGACCTGAGTCGAAGTCAGACACCTAACTGACTGAGCCATACAGGCACCCCTGTCTCAGTCTCATTTTTATTCTCAAGTGTTAACCCTTCCCTTCCAAACTTCTTACACTTCTTACTCTTTTTCAGTGTTTGCTTCTGGGGAAGATTTCTGAAACAGTGTGTAATCTGGGCAACTTATATAACATTATAACTATATATTAATGAAAAGGATCATCACTACTTCAAAAGTTTGCTGTGAAAAATATAAGGTGTGGGAAAAGTATTAATGGATCATTGATATCATTCCTGTAACTCTTTTATTTAGATGGCACTTGACAAGTAGGGTACACCACACACACACACACACACACACACACACACTCACACACACTGTTTACATTCTCTGTATTATAGGATGGGTATTCAAGCTAAATTGCAGTAAAAAATGGGAGGTTAAAGAAGAGGCAGGTCAAGAGTCAAAATAGAAGGAGAGGGAAAAAGACAACTGGTTCTGCAGATTAAATTTACCACTAAAATATACTTATTAATGAATATCAGGTTTAGTTGTAGGAAAAGTAGGTGTTTGTCCTGCCTTATCCTGTAGGAGTCATTCCTATCAAATTCAAGACTGATTATCTGATCTAATAGTGTAATTTATTTTTGCTTCTTTAAACAACTCATTGTTAAGAGAGTTGGAAAAGAAAGTAGTTAGAGACCCTGGGACTCAAGATAAACACAAGTGAATGAGGTCTGCAGAAAGTACTGGGGTTGGGATCATTGAAATAAAAAGGCACAAGTTATATCTTAAATTACAGCTGCAACTGTCTCAAAAACATTTGTCAAAACATACTAAATTTATTGAAAGTCCTTCATATAAATTGCATCTGGTACTTATAAGAGTCTTGAAAATTAGATATTATTTTCTTCATTTTTTAGAAGAGTAAAATCAGGCCATGCCCCTTTCCAAAAGTCACACAAGAGAAAGTGATTGGCTAAACTCAAAATGTCAAGTCAACAGCATCTGCACCATCACCTTTATTTCGGCATGTTTCCATGAGCAAGATGGTTCTCTTCAAACAAAACAGACTGTCTGTCCAATGCCTGCTTTAAAAGTTTTATTTTCAACATAGTAGTGGAAGTGTTTATCTTTGAGTTAAGATTATTTAGTAAATGGAGAAATAATGAACTTTTCCCATCAGAGAATCTGGCAAGTGCATGTAGATAAATCTTGGGCTTGACCTGAACTAGCATCTCAAGAATTGATCAATAAACACAGTTCCAGTCACCCCATGTTATGGCCACTGGTAGTGGTGGGTTTTGGCAGTTGCAGTTCCAGGTGCCTATGCCTGTGCACTACCAGTTCCTTTCCTGATCCTGGAGATTCTCCACACTGACATTTAGCTCATTTAGACAGACAAGACTTTTCCAAAGCATAAGCTTATTACCAGGTTACTAAAACAATTATATAACACATCAATTTCCAGTATCTAGCCTAAAGTCTAGTATACATTAAATGCTCAAATGCTTCTTTAAAGAATGAATAAAATATTTAATATTATGAGACTTCTATTTTCCTACATAGCTTCCTAAAAAAGACAAATATTTAGTACTTAGGATAGTTTTCAATGAAGATTAGGCAATATCATTAGTATTTATCAAATGTTTACACTGACTGATGCCCTTCTACTATGTTGTTTATACAATTTCATTTAATCCCTACAATCATCTGGAAAACTATTTTTTATTTAACAAAAAAGAAAAAGGATAATAGGATAAATTAGATAACATACACAAGTTTACCTGCAAGTAAATGGCACTGGAAGAATTTGAATCCAGCATTGACTAAATTCAATGTCAGAGCATGCTTCCTATCACAAGGTGTGGTCCCTCGACCAGCAGGAACAGCATAAAAGTGCCTGAGTTCTACCTGGACATACCGAATCAGAAACTCTGGGGATAAAGCCAACAGCCTTGATTAGGCAGTTCTCCAGGAGATCTTGATGCAGTGGGAGTAGGGGAGCCATTGTGCTACTGTCCAAACTTCTCTATTCCTATTTCCTGGCCTTTTGCCATTCCTTTGCTCCATATTTATATACATTGTACTGACAAAAAATATCTTCTCTTGGTTTCAGGAAGTTGTGAGAATTTCTGCAATGGAAATGTTATCCTCACATAAAAACTGAATTACATGGCACATTTCTTCTGGGGACATTACCTATCTTGGAAAACAAAATTTTTAAGTAGTCACAAAGATAACTGCTACTCTCTATAATTTTATCACAAGTCATTTTTTAAATGTTTATTTATTTTTGAGACAAAGAGAGAGAGAGAGAAGAGAGAGAATCCAAAGTGGGCTTTGAGCTGACAGCAGAGAGGCCGATGTGGGACTTGAACTCACGAACCATGACATTATGACCTGAGCCAAAGCTGGATGCTTAACTGACTGAGCTACCAAAGCACGGCTATCATGTCTTAAGAATGTTGTTTTGCTTGCCAAATTATTTCTGCATGAAAAATTATTCTACAATTAAATGCTAAGCAGTGATGTACTGTGCACCATTTCTTAATAAAGATAAGAATGATCAAGTAAGTAAACAAGTCATTGAGGTGGCACATGTTCACCACGACGTCAAGTGGTTCATGTGCTTACTGGTGTGAGCTGAAGTAATGCACACTCTGTGGGCAGCCTCTATTCTCCCACACCCACAGAAAGCCAGGGTCAGCACTTCACGGCATCCATCATTGACCACAACAAAACAATGTAGCAGCAGAAGCCCTGATTCCAACTCCGCAGCAGTGGTATGCTGCATGGAAGGTATCTTGGGGAAGCTAGAGAACAGGTATTCATGCCGTGTGCACAGGAACAAGGAATTTTGTTCTTAGAACCCGTCAGTCCCAGGCCTGCTGTCTCTCTAGGATTCTCCATATGCTCTGTTCCACTGTGCTGGCTCCAGCCTCCTCCTCTCTAATCTTTCCCCTCTGTCTCTTCCTGTTCTGTTGCAAACTAAGGATCTTCCTTGAGATCCACTTTCCCAATGCACAGAGCAAAGCATAAATAACTTTTTTCATTACACATATTCAAAAAGAAGAAACCACTGATTTTTAAATTACTAATTCTAAGACCACATTGTATGACATGCAGACTTTATAAAGATTGTTGAATAATGGCAAGGAGGGGCAATAGACAGTTCTTGCCACCATGATGAATTCTGCTCTTCAGGCATATCAGCTAAGGCTGGGCCTGAGTGATACTGCTGGCCCCAGGATATGACAAAAGACTTCCCTTTAGATAGAACCATCCAGAAGATGATGCATCCTTTTGCATATGAAGTTAGACTTTTGGTTTCCCCTCAGCTCTCTGATAGCTCCCTGTTATCTTTCTCTGGGGGAGGAATGACCTTCATGACAAAAACAGACCTCCTCCACCTGTGATTACCCTTGTCTAATTTGGTGCTGATTATTATTGAATCTTTTTAAGAAGCACAATGTGATTATACATTTCACTTAACAGATCTTTATACTCTATTGTGTCATTAAGGAAACAGAGATTACAGCTTTAGGGAAGAAAAACATTCAGAAACCAAGAGGAACACTTGAGATACTATGAAAATCACAGTGCTGGTCTCATGAGCATTGCACATAGAGGTCTCTAAAGCACAGAGTTTAATAATGAAGATAAGGCAGATGAATGGGAGCCAGGACAGAACACAAGCCCATCTGGCTCCCACAACTTTTTTCCTTCCATCTGGTTTCTGCAACAAGCTGTATAGAACACTGGCTAGGAGCAAGCATTCTGGAACCAGACAGTTTGGGGATTAAAATACTGGCTCTGCCATTTAGTAGCAGCATAACCCTGAGACAGTTATTTAATTTCTCTGTATCTCAGTATCTTCATTGACTAAATGGGGGATAATAAAATTCCTGTGTCATAGGTATTGGTTATCTATTGTTGCATAATAAATCACCAAATGTAGTGGTTTAAGATAGCAGCAATCATGATATTTCACAGTTTCTCATATGTTATCTCACAGTGGGTCATCAGTTCAGGAAAGGCTCTGCTGGACAGTTCTAGCTCAGGGTCTCTGCTGGGATTGTGGTGGTCAGACAGTGGTGGGAGCTGGAACTAGGGGTGAGTAGTGAAGCGGTTGGAGATGGTTAGGACTGCTCTCCTCATGCAACCTCAGGGCTTCCTCATGCTGTCTCTCCAGGTGAATTAGTTTGGATTTCATCACAGCATGGCAACCTCAGGGTTTATATAGCAGTGAAAGGCTTTGAGGAACATTCTAGCACACAAAGTGGAAACTGTGTCATCTTTTATGAACCAGCCATGGAAGCTACCCAGTGTCACTTCCACAACAGCCTACTGACTGAACAGTCGCAAGAGCCCCACTCTTAAGGAGACACAACTTCTCCATGAGAGGAGCATCAAAGTCCTGTGCTACAATTATCTGTAGGATGGGCAGCAATGTTGTGGTCAATCCTGCAAAGCACAGTCAGCTGCAACAGGGGTATTGCAAGTTATTTCATGTAAAGCACTCAGATTGTGCCAGCCCTGACAAAGGATGGACCTTACAATAATTTGCAGTTAAATCTCCAAAGCAGGGTTAGGCAAAGATTATTGAAAAAACAATATGAAAAGTGCACTCTCTGTACCTAGAGAGAGATTCTCCGGAGCATCTAGAGTCAACTCAGCACTAGAGACTCTCTGCTCACTTATGGACTTCCATGTTCAGGCTTGGGGCACCTCCCCCATGTATGAGGAGAAGAATAGACAAAATCATTTGCTAAATGGCTGGAAAGTGATTCCATGTGTTATTTGGACCTACCCATATTGACTGCCTGTGCTTGTCTGAGATTTAAATATAATATTATTGGAATTTCAGATACGTGGTTTCAGAGGTTGCTTCACTCGCTACGTGTTCATGTTACCTGGGACCAGAACTTGCCCAGAGTTGTCATGTGCAGCCATCTTCTCCATGGCTTTTGAGCCAAATGACCAAGTCAGGTATGAGAACTGTCATTCAATGGCCATGGGACCAAAGAAAACAGGAAGAGGGAGGAACCAGTTGGTTGCCCAACACGACTGGTGGCTCTTTCAAAGGACTGCCACTCTCATCCTGTGCACTTAACGATGCCTCTCTCAGGCTTTCCCTTGGAATTTGGCCACTGATTCTGGCTTGGCCCCATCAGGGTGCCCTGGGGCCTTTGTGATCCCTTCATACATACTCTGTAAACAATCTCCAAGTCTTCCTAGTTCTACATCCACATCTTTCTCCATCTATCTCTGCTCCCTCCCTACTGCATTTCTCTTAACTTTTTTTTTCTCATGTCTGTGTCATCTCTCCTTCTTAACTGGTTCCATCATCTCTGGGTCCCTCCACCCCATTCTCTGAGCTGGTAATCTTACCATGAGCACTTTAAGTAAATGTTTCACCACTACAAAAATACTATTATGATATAACAGATTTTTTTTGAGAATAAGAAAATAGATTATGAAAAATATTAAGAGATTGTGATTTGAACTACATGATTTGACTTGTATGCAGTTTCAATTTAGCACCTACCCATGAAACTTAAGGATGATATTCTTTCCCCGTCCCCTTCAGCTTCCCCCTGCAGTTCATGATAGTAGTCAGTTATTGTTTTTATATTGTCAATACTTATAACATTCATGTTCTATTTTATAAACATAATTTTGATTACTTAGCACTGATACAATGTGTAAACTTGTCTGAGGCTCAGGACCCTCTTCTGGCTTCCCTATGCCTAAGTTTTTCAATTGGCTGCCTTTCACTATTGGCAGGTTTTTTTGTTTGTTTTTGTTTTTCTTTTGTTTTGTTTCAAATTGAGTTTAAGAGTGTTTGTGTCTTAAGATCTATCATCTTTGAGCTGATCTCTCTAGAGCTGTAATACTTGAATGAAATCTTTGTTTAGTATACTATTCTTAGTCACACTTTATTTCCCTAAAAATATTTAGAAACACTTTTAAGTACTCATGGCACTGAATAGTGTCAAAGAGAAATCTGATGTGATGTCCATCCCTCTCACCAAATGACCTACTTGATTAATCAGTTTATCTGATTTTCCTGGAACATGGTATCCACTTTTAATCTTCAGAATTGGGAATTTTTCTCTGTGAGGATGTTTCTCCATGTGTAAAGAATATGTGTTTTGTTCCATTTGTTGGAGGCTCCTTTTCAGAGACGTAGTTATCCTTAGATTATATCATCTCTGCCTGTCTTCCATATCTGTCATCTTTTCTCTAATTGCTTTACTTATTTGAAATCAAGGCTTTCTTCTTGTAATTCAGTTGCTACTGTTGACTATTTAGTTCTTTGCTCTTTATACTATTCACTGGTTCTGGGATAATATGATCATGGTATTGTTTTGGTTCCCAATTTGGCTAGCTTATTCAATCCTTCTTTTGGTCTCCTTCTTTGTTTTATTCGGTCTTCTTTGAACTTTTGAATCCATGCTCTTATTAACTTTATTCTATAAAAGAATATTGATTAATTTTCCTGTATTTTTATGTTTATTTTTTCATATTTTTTTATATGCCTTTTATATTATACATTACATGTACATATATTTGCTGCAAGAGGTTGTTTCTATAGCTTAGTGTGAGTGATTGATTCATTCCCTCTCACCACATAGTATCTGAGGCCAGCTTGTTTCCCCTTTTCAGTTACCATTGGAAGGTAGGTGTTAAATGCTTTGTATTCTGGTAGGCCTTGGTAGTCTGAGGGTATGGTGAACACCCAAAGGAATCTAGGATACCACTGTAGACACCCTTAGTTGTATGACCTAAGCTCTTCGTTTGAGGGTTTTCTTTAGTGTCCTATATCAGGACTTCTCAACTTCCAAAGTTGAGATATATATCCCATTTGTAAGAGGGAGTACTCTTAGGCTTTGAGTTTTTGCCATTAATTCAATGGGAATGCTGAGATAGAGCCAACACCGTTCTGTACTGTTCTTTCCACACATTTCACCCCAGCCCCTGCTATCTCTCTGCTTTAAGATAAGAGGAAAATGGAAAGGTTAACTACTCACTTTGTTTCACTACAATTTTGGAGTTATTAGTGCGCATTTTAAGGATTAGTGGGCTTCTGAGATATGGGAACAAGATTAGTATTTGAATCTTTCTTTGATTCCCCAGGCACTTTTGAGTGGTATATTTCTTTCATTAGTCAACAGTTTTTGCAATTTATTACTTTATATTATAACCCCAGTCGTCTGTACTTACTGTTGGTTAGTTTTCTGCTGTGTTGCAATTTTAATCTACCATCTTAATCAGTAACCTTTCTTTGAAATAAAATCTTTCCTGAAAAGATGTAGTTCAATCTTTAAGCATTTGAAATGCTTTCCACCACTAAAAAGAACTAATGAAACAATATTATAAGACTCTTCCTCACTTGCACCTCCTGAAGGGTGTTAAGTGGCAGGTAGTTCATTCATCACACACCCATTCCCACAACACCCCTTCATATTTTTCCTCTCCTCTCTCACTTTCTAACAGCACACATGTCATTCCAAACTCAGAAACTCTTCAATTAGTGCTAGATTAGCACATCTTTTGTCCTCACCTTGTTTTTTTCTTCCCACTCCTACTATGCAGAAGTTAAAATAACCAGTTAGGAATAAGTCTCTCCCTACTTGGAGGGCAAGACAAGGGAATAAGCTGAACTCTGCCTCACAGGGAGAAAAGAGGCTGGAAAATTTCATATAATAGTCTCCTTTGTCCTGTGATATATAAGACAGATAAAAATGCATGTGATCATTTTAACTAAACTAAAGAAAAGGTAGAGGAGGGCCTTATATCCTTAACCCATCATTAGTCTGTCTTTCCACTAACCTCCCTCCAACTGCATGGACTTCAGGAGACACCTCTCTAGGACCCTACCTCTTAGCAGAATCCCAAGTTGGAAGAGCACTTCCAGATATATATATCAAAAACACAGCATTACACATTGGTGGAGACAAGTATAGACTTCTCAGTTAGTGTGTTGGGACAATCGGCTTGCTTATGGTAAAATAAAATAAAATGATCTTGCACTACACAAAATGTGGGCTTCTTTGTGGGCTAAGATTTAAAAGTGAAGAATAACAAAAACCACCACAAAAGTTTAGAAGAAAATACATCTGTACTACATCAGGGATGGAAATGATTTTTTTTTTAAAAGACAAAACAGGGGCACATAGGTGGCTCAGTTAGTTGTGTCCAGCTCTTGCTTTTAGCTTGGGTCATGATCTCATCGTTTGTGAGATCAAGCCTTGCATCAGACTCTGTACTGACATATCTGATGTTTTCAGATCACTCCATATTTACAATCGTTATATGTCATTCCCACAGATAGGCTGAGAACATGCCGAGGGCTGAGCTTCATTCTCCCCCTCTGACTCTACCCCTCCCCCACTCATGTGCAATCTCTCTCTCTCTCAAAATAAGTAAATTTAAAAAATAAAACTAAAAAAGACAAAACACAAAACATAAGCGAAAAGATTGATAAGTTTGATGCATTAAAAAAATATGATGGTTATGCCGTAAAAATCCAAAATAAGCAAAATTTTTAAAAAGCCTTTTGGTGGGAGGAGATTATAATGATAACCAGAATACATAAAGAACTCCTACAGGTAAGGTGGGAAAAAAAACAAGAGAAAAACAAAACAATACAATACAACAAGGGAAATGGAGGATGACATGTATAATAAATTCACAGAAGAAAAACAGCTGACACATCAACATTTATTTAGATGCATATGCTCCTTAGAGATCAGGAAAACTCAAAACAACAAAAGGATACCATTTCATTGTCATCATTTTGGAAAAAACAAAACAAAACAAATCTGATAGTCCAAAGTGTTAGCAAGGATACAGGCATGGGGCCTTTGCTGGGAAAAGTGCAAAATGGTATAACTGCATCAGAAAGCAATGAGGCAATGTCTATCCAAATTAAGGTGCACACTCCTTAAGTCTTTTCAATTCTAGCTATAGGTAATTATCCTCCAGATGCTCCTGCTTGTGTGTACAAGGATGCGTGTCAAAGAGGCTCATTACAGACTTGTTTGCAATAAAGTAAAAACAAAACAAAACATAAACACTTATTGGCAAGAAGATAGATAATTAACTTTTGGTATATTAATACAATTAAATAACATGCAGACTAGACTATTAAATATCACACACCCATTTTTGCAACACCCTTTCATATTCTTCCTCTCCTCCCTCACTTTCTAACACGACACACGTCCTTCCAAACAAACTCAGAAACTCTTCAATCAGTGCTAGATTAGCACATCTTTTGTCCTCATCTTGTTTTTTTCTTCCCAATTCTACTATGCAGAAGTTAAAATAACCAGTTAGGAAGAAGTCCCTCTCTCTTTGGAGGGCAAGACAAAGGAATAATCTAGATCCACATGAATAAATCTAAGAAAATAAAATCCAATGAAAGATGCTTGCTATAGCATAGGGTGCCATTTTATAAATTTAAAATACCCATAAAAATATAATACGCTGCTTATGAATTTATATATATGAGGTACTAGTATATAAACCCTCACTTTAGAGTGGTAAATACTCTAGGGAAACGGGAAGAGGCAGCATAGGGGTTCTTGTAAGGGTATTAAGGATACCATAACAATTCACAATGTTTTAGGGGCATCTGGGTGGCCCAGTTGGTTAAGCTCCTGACTTTGGGTCAGGTCATGATCTCATGGTTTGTGGGTTCGAGTCCCGCGTCGGACTCTGTGCTGACAGCTCAGAGCCTGGAGCCTACCTTGGATTCTGTGTTTCCTTCTGTCTCTGCCCCTCCCCTACTCATGCTGCATGTATGTCTCTCTCTCAAAAATAAATAAACATTAAAAATTTTTAAAAAGAATTAAAAAAACAAAATGTTTTATTTTACAAATAAAACATGAAGAAAATATGACAAACATGTCAACACTTGTCTGTCATGTAACACACTCTGTTTTTTGAATGTTTGAAATATTTCCTAATAAGCACAAGGAAAAAGAGAGGGTGGGAAGCAGGCTGCTGCAGGATGAAATTCAGCTGCTATGGGCATTCCAAGTCCCAAGGACACAGCTCAGCCTGCATATTCAGCCTCACCTTTGTCCACATCCTGACTCAAACGACACTTGTGCTTTTAATGTATGAATCCTCTGTGGATTTCCATGCAGTGATCTTCTCTCATATCTCTATCCTCCTGATACTTCTGGGTCTTCAGCCTTCTTTCTGGGAAGCTGGGCTAACTGGCTCCTCTCCAGGTCAATGGTCCCAGATCACTTCATATTTACAACTGTTATATGTCAGTCCCACCAATAGACTGAGAACATGCTGAGTGCTGAGCTTGTGTTCAAATCCTGTCTATACCCCAGATGCAGTCTAGAACCCAGTGGAGCTCATTGTTTGCTGAATTCAACTGACTTGATCTCAGGCATACAGCTGGTTATCTTCTGGCTGTCGGCTGGAGCCACCACAGAGTCCAATGCTCCCTGGCCTTTATCTGGCCGGTGGGGGAGGGTTTCAATCATATGCCTACAGGTGAAGATGTTACAAACAAAACTGACCTTGACTCCTCGCTTCTGGGGATTTCCCCAAGTTTTTAAAAGTCTTTTATTTATGTTGCAGCTTTGAGAGCTTGTAAGAGGTCCCCCCTCCCCACAAGCCTGCTCCCACCTTGGATGCTTGCTTTCAGGGACTGGATTCATTTATCCTGCTCTAATGATTGAGAGGCAACTCATTTCTGTGGGTCTTTGCTCTCTACCAAGCACCTTTTATAATTATATCATTTAATCTTCTGGCATCCCTGTGAAGCATGTAATCATTGTCTCCATTACACAAATGAATAAACAGGGACTCAGAGAGGCGAAATGAGTCTTGCAGTCATATAGCAAGACACAGGTCCAGAAATTCTCCCCTGGATGATGTGATTCTGCACCTAGGGCCTTGCATCTCCCCACCAGCCTGCTCCTTCCCTGCAGTTCCCCATCCACACTGCTCCTACCCCCTGGGGTCAGCAGCACCCATTGTCAATCCTGTCTGGGACTGGACCAGCAGAACAGACGTGACAATAGCATAGAAGCATAGAAGCCTGGGAAAAAGACAGTTAATAATAAACAGCCTCTGGGGCAATCACACACAATTAACAGATTTGCTAATTTCATATTCCAATAAATTTGCAGTTTCATATGGGGAGTTATTATTTATTTATTAACATAAGATTGCTCCACTTTAAAGTATAAGTGAAAAAGCAGTGGGAGGGGGCTGACCAGGTGTCACATGCGCAAGGACAGAATATGCTCTCTCCATAGGTTTTATCAGTAAGCTGGTTCTCTGAGGGCAGAACACTCTATGTAGATGGAATCATTAGCAAAATTACATAGATAATGAAGGGCAAATTAATGAAACTCTGTAACATTTTATAAGCTTTTACAAACAACAACTTGTCATACATCACTGGGAAATAATTGCCAGAGAGTTGCTTGGAATGTACTCATTAAGTCTCAACAATACCAACTGGACAGTTTGTCCCCCATGGAGCAGCTCATTCAAATGCACTTCTCCCTTCATCTCAGGCTGAGAATTGGATTTCTGGTCTCAATATCAGGTAGGGATCTAGCCTTACCTCCCATAGTGGGATGGGCATATTTGAGGAAATTATCATAAGAGCTAAAGGAGGAGAGGAAAGATGTCCCACTCCCAGCAAAGGGCAACGACACATCGGATTGCAAAAATGTTGTATGTGTTGTCATAAAACAATTCATTCTCTGCTCTGCTTTCTAATAAGTAAAAGACAACAAAGGAATAATAACACCTGTTTTGATCAGTGAGCACTCCTGGCTGCATCTGGACAATGCCCTGCAGCCCCATCATACACATTACGTGGTGATAATAATTTAATAGTGTAGCATGAGCACAGATATGGGTCTTAAAATAATTAACATTCTTGCCATGTATTCTCATTATGTTGGAATATAACTAGCCTAAATTTGAAAACTCTTTTACAAATATTCATGAAGCCTCAAATTAGGACTGTTCGTTCTGGAGCTGCTAGTGGAAACACAATTGCAATCAGCTGAAAGATGCCCATATGTTGGTCTTGCTGTGCATGGGGCCAGTATCGAATGATGTGTCTGACTAAATGGCTGTGTTTGTCTTCTGGTGCCAGTCTACTGAGGACACTGGGAAGGTTAGTTGTCATGGTTCTGTGGGAGAGGCAAGGATGCTGGCAGAACATTCATGGTTACTGAATTACGAGGAAGAAAAAAAGAACAAGACAAGAGAACACCACGGGTACCTCACTGGTCTTGGAGCTCTATCTCCCACCTGAGGTCATCAAGAGGAGCACCAAACAGGTTCTGACTGGACATTGAAGTGGTCTGGGCAGTAACGGGTTCTTGGCTAATGGTTTCAACTATTTCCTGTAGGATCAGCAGAACCAAAAGTCTCTTAGCAGCTGGTAGGGAATCCAGAAAGTTGCAAAGGGAACAGCTATGGAGAGAGACCCTGGGCAGCTCTGTGTAGACTGGAAGTCCTGCCTCAAATCCTCATTTGCTGCTCACTAACTGTCCAAATGTGGACAGGTATCAATCTCTCTAAGCTTTAGGTTATTAGAAAAATTGGTGTTAGGGCTGGACTGTGTACCTCCAAAATTCCTATGCTGAAGTCCTAACCCCTACTACCTCAGAATATGACTGTATTTGGAGGGAGAGTCTTTAAAGAGGAAAACTTAAGTTAAAATAAAGCCATTTAGGTGGGCCCTAATCCAGTTTGACTGATGTCCTTGTAAGAAGAGGAGATTGGGACGTAGACATACGCAGAGAAGACCATGTGAAGACACAGGAAGGAGACAGCCATCTACAAAACAAGGAGAGAACTTCAGGAAGAACCAATACTGCCCACACCTTGATCTCAAACTTCTAACCTCCAGAACTGTGAAAAATAAATTTCTGTTGCCTAAGGCTCCCGTTCTGTGGCACTTTGTTATACAGCCCTCATAAACTAACACAGTTGGGAAAGTATAATCTGACAGGATGGATTTGGCTAAGTAGTAACTATGGTGAGACACCAATATACTGAGCTTCTTCTGGCCTCACAGTCTTAGGCAAACATGGACAAATGTAGCCAAATGCCACTGGGTTTTATACGCCCCCATTTACTCAGCGCTCATACTCCTCACAAAGGGCCATAGGTGTCCCCTGAACCATTCCATGGCTGCTGCAAACAAATCCACACTCTGAGAGAATTCTGTTCCTCTGCCCTCAGTGAAGGGTTGGAGCCAGCCTCTCTGCAGCTGTTGCAGCCTGGGGTCCTTGAGCTTGAGCTGAGCAGCAGGGTGGTGATGTGCACCTACAGAAGAAAGAGTGCCTTTTTCCACTTCCTGCTTCCTAACAGAGGGTGTTAAAGAGTGATGCTTTATGCTTGTGCCCTGATGACTTAAAGTATTGAAGATAAAATGGTTCTTTTGTTTTTACTGACATCTTCCTACCTCTCACACTTATCCCTCCTCCCTCCTTCCCCCAAACTTTCCTTTTCTAGACAATGGTGGCTGCTGAAGGGTGTTTGGATTAAGGAAACATTAACTTCAGGGGGGAAAGGATTATTTATGCCTCCAGCAGATCCTGAGACAATGATTCTCAAACTTAAACTGCCTTAAAATCACCAGGAAGCTTATTTTTAAAAGCCCAGATTCATAGGCTTCATCTTTAGCAGATATGGGGCAGAGCCCAGGATTGTGCATTTCTTGTCTCCTAAGATGCTGTTGTTTCCTAAGGACCACCTTTTTTTTTTTTTGAGGATTTGTACAGAGTGCAATTTTAATGAGTTTAGCATAAATCTATTCCCACAGACTTCCACAGATAAATTTACAAAACTTAGATCTTTTTGTGTGTGAGATACTGTGGTTTACTCTATGTACTTTTTAATTTTTAATTTAAATTCCAGTTAGTTAACATAGTGTAGTATTAGTTTCAGGTGTACAATATAGTGATTCAGCACATCCATACAACACCTGGTGCTCATCACAACACGTGCACTCCTTAATCCCCTTCACCTACTTAACCCATTTCCCCACTCACCTACCCTCTGGTAACTATCAGTTTGTTCTCTATAGTTAAGAGTCTGTTTATTGATTTGTCTCTCTCTTACTTGTTTTCCCTATGTTCATTTGTTTTGTTTCTCAAATTCCACATATGAGTGAAATCCTATGCCATTTGTCTATCTCTGACTATCTCAGCATGATACATTCTAGCTCTGTCCACATTTTCCAAATGATAATGTTTCATTATTTTTTTATGGCTGAGTAATATCCTATTGTGTGTGTGTGTGTGTGTATATATATATATATATATATATATATATATACACACGACTTATTCTTTTTCTATTCATCAGCTGATGGATGTTTGGGCTATTTCATAATTTGGCTATTGAAGATAATGCAGCTATAAATATCGGGCGTGCTTGTATCCCTTTGAATTAAATTTTTTTTTTTTTGTTTTCTTTGGGTAAATACCTAGTAGTGTGATTGATAAGGTAGCTCTATTTGTAGCTTTTGAAGAACCTCCATACTGTTTTCCAAAGTGGCTGTACCAATTTGCATTCCCAACAACAGTGCAAGGTGGTTCTCCTTTCTATGCAGCCTTGCCAACACCTGTTGTTTCTTGTGTTGTTAATTTTAGCTATTCTATCACATAAGGTGATATCTCATTGGAGTATTTATTTGCATTTCCCTGATGATGAGTGATGTTAAACATCTTCTCATATGTCTATTGGTTATCTGGATGTCTTCTTTGAAAAATATCTGTTCATGTCTTCTGCCCATTTTTAAATTGGATGATTCATTTTTTGAGTGTTGTGAGGACCACCTTTTAAATGGACCACACTTTTTAGTGGTACAAAAGCCCCTGACTTCCCTAAGGAATGAATTGGGCAAGAGGAGCCAAGTCCTGACTACCCCCTGCTTCTCAAGAAATTCACTGAAGCAAGAGCCATGCTTCCTTTGTGCTGCAGGAAACACAGAAAGAAAAGGTAGTTCTGTGGAGAGGGGGACTCTTTGAGTCAGAGGTTGAATTTATAATATTCCAAGTCTTCACAGCATTGAAAAGAGGTATTGCCATTTACAGCAGAGCGACGTTAAAGCTTAGAGAAGTTACGTCATCTACCCAAAGTCAGATAGAAAGAAGTGAGGTGACTAGGGGTTGCCATCAGACATCTCATTCCTGTGCTGAAGGGTCTGTGACTTGCTGGTCAGAGTCAATGTGGAACTGGGGTAGAAGATCAGAAGGTAGGATGATAAATTTGAGTCTCATGTGGGTTCCTGGAAAAAGTTAATATCTTTGGCTGCAAACTTCCAGTACCTCCCAGACTTTCCAGTGGGCAAACAGCTTTCTCAAATATCTGGATTCTTAATGGAGTTCTAGAATAGAAAAGTGAAGAGTACAGCAGAACTCCTCACTTAATGGAATAAATTAATTAAAAAAAAACAATTATGTAAAGTCTATGGAAATTGTCCTAAAGGCATACAGCTAATGGAAAAATATTTCATTGAACAACATCTACTATACTTTGATAAGAACAGAGTGTGTGGCATTTGAGTCAATGCCAGCTCTCTCCATATCCCTCCCAGTTTTCTTATGGAAACTCTACCTTGGGCACTCCATATGGATAGATGTAGTCAAGGAGAGGTTTCCTTCTTCTCCATCTCCCAGTCTAGGACTGTGGGTTGCATTCAGAAAAGAGCAGGCTACTGACATTTTCATTTCTTCCAGCCCCATATTGCAGAAACTCTATTCCAGGGAGGCACTGCTGAAAAGACTCCCTTCTTCCCTCAGCTTCTACCCATATGGGGAAAGCTCTACTCCAGGTGCAGTATGTTAAGAGTACAAGGATTCCACTCCACTTCCCAAGAACATTCCCCATGAGGCAGAGATTCTATGTCAGCAGAAGCCATCTAGGATGACCAGGGTCTATCTTTCCTCAACCCCAGTGTCTGCTCACAGAACAAGGCTGCCACTCTACAGTCCCCACATAGATCCTGTGCAGTGTAGAATTTCTGCTTTCAAAGGAGAGTGGGGAGGAAAGCCAGAAGGACTAAATGCAACACACCTCTGTTTTGGGGGACTGACTTTATTTGGAAGAGAGTACAGAATTGCATGCTTAAAGATGTGCCACACAAAAAAGGGAGATCTTGGTAGATAGAGATTATGATGACACTAAAAGCTCAATGGTACTAGTAACAACAGTCTAAATGGCAAAAGAAAAAAAAGAGTTTAATGGGATAAACAGGGAGAGAAAAAGCTAAGACCAAGAAAAGCTTCAGAAGATCATGGTTAACCATGGGTACTGGGAAGGCTGTATGCAAGTGCTGAACTCCGCCAATCAGAATAAAGCAGAGGATGATGTGGGCAAGATTTGAAAACATTCCCAATGCCTGACACATCAACAAAGGGTTGAAGATTTGCTCGTACTAGGGGCTTGCAGTACAATCTCTGAGCAAACACTGAACACTAAGTTGCTCTGATGCAAGGTGACTCCTAGGAAGCCAGGTTTAAAAATAATATTATTTCATCTCTCAGTCTGATAGACTGTATGCATGCCCAAGGCACACCATCTCATGAGTAATTAAGTTAAAAAGTTCAAGTTATTAACACTGGACAAGAAAACACACACACTCTCTCTCTCTCTCTCTCTCTCTCTCTTCCAGAACTGCAATATCAGCCGATAAGTCACACACACACACACATCTGATGGTAAAGGGTAAAAATCTATCTTGCCAAAGGGGATTAAATTTAACCTTTTAAAAATAATTTTTTAAATGTTTATTTTTGAGAGAGAGAGACAGAGCGCAAGTAGGAGAGGGGCAGAGAGAGAAGACACAGAATCTGAAGCAGGCTCCAGGCTCTGAGCTGTTAGCACGGAGCCCGACGCAGGGCTAGAACCCACAAACTGTGAGATCATGACCTGAGCTGAAGTCCGACGCTTAACCAACTGAGCCACCCAGGTGCCCCTAAATTTAATCTTTGACTAAAATGTGGCTCATGCTGACTGAGGAGCGACTCTTAGGTAGCTAGGCTAAAATATAACAAAAAAAATTAAATCTGGACAGAGTCATTGGCAGCTGCTCTCTTCAGTGTTAGTTTAGCCAAGTTACTACCCTGAAAAATGAGTGACCAAGCATATAAAACATCAGCCCTGGGGGAGACGATTACCAGTGTTTGGAATTGCTACAATATATTATCAAAATTGTTTAGTTTTTACAAAAAAAATGTACTCTCAAAGAAACACTAAAGTGTTATCCATACACAGGTATGGAAACTGCTTTTGAAGAGACTTAACAGAGGAAGGACTTCATCAGCAAATATAAATATATTTAAAGAAATAAAGACAACTTCACACACACACACACTCACACACACACACACACACACACACACACAGAAGCTCTGTTTCTCTAGAGTACCTTGAATAATACAGGAAGTTTTTAACATATAGGTATACATAATGATAACAGTACAAAATGTAGGATGAGGAAAGGAACTATATAGAAGTAAAGTTTCTATATATAACTAGAAATAAGTTAGTATAATTAGAAATGGATTTTGTTAAATTAAGACATAAACAATAAAACCTGAAGTGGTTAAATTATTAAAGAAATCAAACTATTACAGTAAAAAATATCCACTTGGTCAAGAAAAAGTAGTAATAAAAGTGGAGCAGAGGAACAAAAATGAAATGAGATGCATAAAAAGAAACAAAAGGAAAAATGGCAGCTATAAATCCAACCATATCAATAACAACATTAAATGCTAACAAATTGCATAATCCAATCAAAAGACAAAGATTTTCAGATTGAATAGTAAAACAAGGTTTTCTACAAGAGATATCTTGTATTATCTACAAGAGACACTGTTTATATACAAAGATACAAAAGAGTTGATTAACTAAAAGAATGGAAAAAGATATACCATGTAAATAGCAGCATAAGGGAGCTGGAATGGTTATTCCAATATCAGAAAAAAAAAACTTTACAGTAAACAAACAAAAATTACTGAATATAAAGGAACATTTCATAATGATAAAAAGTTTAATCAACAGAGAAGAAATAACAATTTTAACTACATGTGCATGTAACAACAGAGACTCAAAATATATGAAACAAAAATGGACAGAAGTATGGGGAAAATAGACAACTTAACATTTTAATGGATAGAACCACTGTGACAAAGATCAACAGGGAAATGATGGACTTTAGCAAGACTGTAAACAACAGACATCTGTAGAATACTGTCCAATGATGATAAAACACTCATTCTTCTCAAGTGCACGTGGAACATTACCTAGGATAGAACATATGCTAGACCATAAAATAAGCCTCAATAAAAATACAAATATTGAAAGTAGACAGGGTATGTTTTCTGACCACCTGTGATTAGATTAGAAATCGACAGAAGGAAATTAGAGAAATTCACAAATATGTCAAAATTAAACAACACACTCATAAACAACAAGTGGGTCAAAAAAAAAGAAATCATAAGAGAAATTAGAACATACTCTGAAATCAATGAAAATGAAGACACAGCATATAAAAACTCATAGGATGTAGCAAAAGCAATGTTCAGAGAAAAATTTGTAGCTATAAATACATATATTGAAAAAGAAGAACAATTTCAAATCAGTAACATAAAATTCCACTTTAGTATCTGGAAAAAAGAATACATTAAATACAAACCAAGAGGAAAGAAGCAAATGATAAACATTAGAGTGAAAATAAATGAAATAGAGAATAGAAAAATAATAAAGAATATCAAGTAACTAAAACTTGTCCTCAATAAATTGACAAATTTTAATCTATATTGTCTAAGAAAAAAAGAGAGAAGTGTCAAGTTACCAAACTCAGGAGTGAAAGTGAGAAAGAAAAAAGTGAACTTAAAAAAATACACATACATACATATATATGTATATATACTATTTCTACTATGAACAACTATCTGTCAACTGATCAGGTACTTTAGAAGAAATGGTAAAAAAAGAAAAAAAATAGAAGAAATGACCATATAAATTCCTGGAAAACAAACAAACAAACAAAAAAGATAAAAACTACCCAAATTGACTCAAAAAGAAATAGAAAATCTGAATAGACCTATGACAAGTAAAGATATTTAATTGTTAATCCAAAAGAATTTCATAAAGAGAAAAATAGTCTCAGATGGCCTGAATTCTATACCAAATATTTAAATACCAATCCTTTACCACAGTTCCCCAAAATAGAACAAAAAATTTTCAATGCATTTTTGGGACCACTATTACCCTGATAACAAAACAAGACAAAAATATCAGAAGGAAAGAAAACTATAGACTAATATTTCTCAGGAATGTAGAGGTAAAAAGCCTCAGCAAATATGAGTAAACCAAATCCAGTAGTATATAAATGTATCATAATATACAATAAACAAGTTGGATATATCCACATGCAAGGTTGGTTCGGCATACAAAATTCAATCAATGTAATATCGTATTAATAGAATAAAGGGAAAAATCCCAAATGGTTTTCTTAATAGATGCAGAACAAGCATTTAATGAAATCTAATGCCATTTCATGATAAAAACACTTAGCAAACTAAGAATAAAAGCGAACATCCTCAACTCAATAAAGGACATCTATGAGAAACCTCCAGCTAACACCATACTTAATGGTGAAAGACAATACTTTTTCCCTAAGATCAGGAAGAAGACAAAGATGTTCACTCTTGCCTCTTGTTTTCAACATTTTAGTGGAGGTTCTAGACAGAGAAAATAGGAAAGAAAATGAATAAAAGGCTTCCATAATGGAAAAAAAAGAATTTAAACCATTTCTATTCATAGATCATACAGTCTGATATATAAGATATTTGAAGGAATACACTAAAACCCTGACAAAATAATAAGCAAGTTTAGCAAGACTATAGGCTACAAGATCACCATTATCAAGGGAGCCATACTTCTTAACAGCAAGTACATGGCCCTCTGAACCTGAATTCACATAGCAAATACACAAGAAAGGTCTGGGAAAGAGCTGTATTTGGAGGAGGCTGCCCAAGTCTCTCCACCTCTGAGGTGTCTTCCTGCCCTGATGCAGGAAGTCTTAGATTTGAAGGGATGCTAGATGATGCCCCACATCAACTGTAGGCTGAGATGAGTATACTAATCTGCCAATTCATTATGTTAAAAGAAAAAGTAAAACCACTCAGCAAACCAGTGTTTGTGTGGATATAATTGGCACATGGTCTCCCAGTAGGAATTGAACATAGGATACCAGCACATTAGCATAATGCTTGAGGAAGCTGGAAGAGTGAGAGGAAGTGGTTAAGTCATCAAAATATTAGATTGAAAAAGAAACAATGATAACAGTGTTTAACTGACATTAGGTGGGAAGAAGGTGAGGGTGCAGTGGGAACATGGATTCCTGGAGGTTGAGACAGGTAAGCAAGAAAGAAGGGAGGCTGTCCCAGGCAAGAGGCTTTGGGAGGAAAAGATGCTTACTTTCAGTTAGAACACAGACTAGGACAAGGAAATGCAATGGAAGGTGTAGGAGACCACACCTGGTCATGGAAGCCAAACAAGGGAGTTTAACATTGTCCAGAAAGCCGGGGTACATGTTGAATTGTTTTTCATGTCCCCTGCAAAGAGGGAGGCTTCAGACACCTGGTAGTGTGTAGTCTATAGTAGAGACTGTGTGATACAATGGTGGGATTATGAACTGAGTGTGCCTTGCCTGCAGTAGCTGCTCACCTGATATCAGGGTCTGAGGCTTAGATGTAGTAAATGCTGAATAATGTGAGTTAAATCCAAAGCTGAATTTCAAACATTCAATAAAATATGTGTACTCAAATATCCCTTCCATGTACTCACTCTTTCTGTTCTAGATTTATCAGAGGTAAAAAGAGCCCCACCCTTAGATAAATGGAGGCTTCCCAGATTAAATTTTTCTTTGCTATTTACTAGCTACAACTAGGCCAGGTTAATCTCTTAGATACTCAGTTTTCTTCTCTGAAAATGGTGAAGATACCTATGTTGGCTATCATCTGTTTTCTGCCCCCAACCATACTTCTCCCTTCCCTGGCCTGTGTTCTGTGTTGTATGTTCTGGAAGGCTGATATATGTACTGCTTTACCATGGGACTGGACTCTCTTGCCTTCTAGCGTCCAAAACAGTAGTAGTGTCAAGGTTCGGAACCCTGCATATAGTGTTCAGAAATCCCTGGAGGCTTTTCAGTTCTTCACTTTTAAATATAAGCAGAAAAGCAAGGATCATCAGACATCTGATAGAATCTGTAATATGACAAAGATCAAAACAAACAGGAAACACACTTAGAGGAAACAGAGACACAGAGAAGAAAAAAAAACAATCCATTATAAACACAGAAATAAGGGAATACAATGCTTGAAAAAGCTATCAGGAGAAAGTCATAGAAATTTAGGGAGAAAAGAGGCATCCAGAGAGCACATGTTGCACATGCCAGAGTTCCAGTGAAATGTAACCATGATAATGAGAGTGTGGGGCCAGGCAGGTCCCAGTCCTTATTTCTTGTTTACCTCTTAGGGGGCTGCACAAAGTCCCAGTGTCAGGACCTTTCAAGCACTTTCTTTTCTGAGTCTTTAGTAGCAATATCTACAGTGGTCCATTGGCATATTGGATTCCTATTGTTGTTATAAGAAATGACCACAAACCAGAGTGGCTACAAACAGCATAAATTTATTGTTTTACAGCTCTGGAGGCCAGAAGTCTACAATCAAGGTGTTGGCCAAGGTGATATTCCTTCCAGAAGTTCCTGGGGGAAGTATGACCCCTTATATTTTCCAGATCCCCAAACTGCCTATGTTCTTGATTTATAGCCCCTTCCTCCAACTTCAAGCTCATCCCCCACTACCTCTTGTTTTGCCACCACATATCCTTTTTATAAATTTTGACGCCTTTGCTTCTCTCACAAAAGGGCACTAGTGATTACTTTGGGTTTACCTGAATAATCTAGAATAATCTCTCCATCTCAAGATTCTTAATATAATCACATCTATAAAGTCCCTTTTGCCATGTAAGGTAAAATACTTATAGGTCCCAGGGATTAGGATATGGGCTTCTTTGGGGACCATTATTCAGTTAGTCACAGTTGTTGTCTGTCTTTTGTAATTTCTACTGTCCAGCTAGCATTTATTGAGTGAACCTTCTATTCTAGGTCTGTTCTTGAAGTCGGGGGAGACAGCAGAAAAAGACAGCGTCTGCTTTCAAGCTTCATAGTTCTGAGAGAAACACAGTCAGATAACTCTAATGTCTGCAGAATGACAGTCTGGTAAGGACTTCTGCAAGTGTTTGAGAGATGATGCAGATAGGGTTGTTTCCTTCAAAGGAGTTATAATCCTATGGGGGAGAAAACGTGAAGAAATGTAACTGGTGTGATTAGGAGTGGCAATTCTGCTCCCACCTTGAACATGGTTTCACTGCTTTCCAGTGACTACTGGTTGAATCTCTCCTTTCCATTGTAAAGTAGCCACCTTAGCAGTATATCAAGGTTTCCAGAACTTTCCAGTCACTCATCTTTGATTGATAAAGAGTTCCATTGCAGTTCTTTAAGATTCTATCATGTTCTTTTTAGCTTTAAAAAAGCTTCACAAAAGCTTCCCTTCCCTCCACCCAGTCCTAGCTGGATGTATGGGTCTGACTTTTGGTGTGGATAGACTGGGGAGGGGAAATGGGCTGCTCTTGGGCACCTTTCCCATTGTCTCATGGAAGGAAGAAAATATATGCTGATGGCTCTGACTTACCTTCTCATGCTCATGCATGGCAAGGTGTAGAGTCTACTGTTTCTGCTTGCCTTTGACTTGGGTCCTTCAGTGTGGGAGCATTTGTTGGTTCTTTTGCAGACTGGCTCAGGCTTGGTGTCTTCCTCTTTGCTAAAGCCCTGTAGAAGGCATTCCCTTCACTGCAGCTTCTCATTGCCAGGGTCCCTTGGCAACATCAGACAGCCTTCTGGGGTGGAATACTGGCAAGATGACTGAAGTCCTTCCATGAGACTCACCCATGGGAACCAGCCTCTTCTCAGCTCTGCCATCTCTCTCCTATCCCTTCCTTTATACCTCAGAAGTATCTGATGCTGCCCATTGTAGCAGTCACCACTCTCACTAAGAGGTGATCTCCAGCCTAGACAGGTCCTCATATTCAGGGTGATGAGAGTCCCGAGAGACTGTTTTGGACCCTTCCAGCCTGGACTCAACTAAGACAATGGCTTCTCCCCAAACTTATACTGCCTTTTGCTTAGAAAATAGGTCTGAGAATTAAGCACTCTGTCTCTGAGTGACGTCAAGTTCTAGAGGCTCAGCTAATAAGCCAAAGCAACACAAACATTCCTCATCAGCATCCCTTCAAAGACGAGTAAAAGCTACACATCAACAATATTTTCAATGTTTCCTTTATAAAATTCTCTATTTATTTGTACCTTACCCTTTCTAGTGCCTTTTACTCACCATACCTGCCTCTACACAAAATATAACATCATCTCCTTGTCCACAGCCAGGGCACCCTGCTTTCTGTCCTCCCCACATCTCCCCGTTCTGGCTGGGAACATTGACTTCCTCAGTAGATCTTTGTATCTGATCACCTCCATGATGCTTTCTCCATCTTCCAATTCCAATTCCAATTCCAATTCCAATTCCAATTCCAATTCTTTACACAACAGGTGTTGGAGATCAAGGGTCTTTTGAAAAGCAGGGGAAGGAAAGAAGGAGGGGAAATTGGAGTGGCACTTCCAATATTTTTCCAGGGGGTTGGGGGAAGGGAAAGTCTGTGCACAACCCACAGTGGCTATTTCATTCATCATATGTGCAATAAGATATTTGTAGTATAAAAGGTGTATATGATGGAGAAACAGAACATAATACTAGCTATCTACATACTGACAACCAACCTTACCAAAATATTTCATGAATATTTAAGCGACTGGGGAAGTGCCTCAAAGTTGTCTGAACTCTAGGCTGCGTGCATGATGGGTACACTGATAGACTGCCAAGATAGGAATAAGATGCTTACAGGAAAAAGAAAAGGGCTGTTCTCAGAGGTTCTGGATGGCCATTTCTTGTGCTGAACATATTCTACTGGTGGACTTCTATAGTTCTGCCCCAAATCTTGCCCTACAGGTCTTAGCCTAATATCTCCAAAATCCCTCCCCTGTTCCACACTGTACATCTCTATGTGTGCCTGAACCTAGGCTCTCCCATGGTCTGTTTATCTCTCCTCTCCACAAGCTTGCACCCCCAAACTGGAAGACATCGGGGTTGTAAGGCAGCATCTATAGGATTTGCTCTTAGAGTTCCCTAATGACCTGTGAAGGAATTCTATGAAATGATGGTGCTGGATGACTGACAGCAGGGTGCTAAAGGACAGTAAAACAAATGCCATCAAGAGTTGTGATTCATTGTTCAAGCTCCCTGAATCAGCCGCTGTTTTCCCTGCAGTACACAACAGAGCCACACCAGCTGCTCCTCAGATTACTGCAAGACAGGATGTGCTGTTGTGGAGTGATTGCAAGCATCCATTGGACTCTCTGTAGTTCTTTCCATCATGGAAGATTTTGTACTTGTTGAGCAGTGCAGGACCATCTGCAGGTGACATAATACTCCTTACTTCCCTAGTGACAAAAGGAGTCAGGGAGAATGAATTTTCATGCTGAGCCATGGTATATCTCCTTTTGGGCTGGATTCATAACATTTATAATGGGATTGAGCAGAGAAGATATACTCTGATAAGAAGGTCAACAGCTGTCAGCCAGGATTTATGATTTCTTTCTTTGGGGAAAAACCAAAACATATTTGGAAATATCTCACTTCCATTTTTTTCCTTCTGCATTTATGTTAGATGGCTCCTAGCATCACTGTGTGTACATGGAGGCACGTTCTATAGTGATATAGACGTATTTCCATTAATGCTAGATGAGATAGCAACCTGGCATTCAGAATTCAAATTGTCAATCTCTCCTTTTCCTCCTTAGAAAACTAGGCAAGCACGTACAAGAGAACAACACAATGATGTCGGACATGGGTGTATAAAGATGGCAATGGAAAATTACCACGGTGGACACTTAGTGAAGTTGACAAGCCATGTATTAATGTTTCTCGTTATAAGGGAGGAAATCAAAGCACAGTGATAATGAGTGGCTTACTCAAGAGCATGTGGTTATTAAGAAGCAGACTGGGTGACTTTGCTCAAATACTTCTGTGTGAGAATTAATTTGGCATAGCCACTACTGAAAGCATTTTATGACAACTGAATACTTTATAAAAAAGTTAATCAAATAGGCATGTTCTCATTATACACAGTATCTAAATGGGGTCTATCTGCATATGTGTGCATTTTGAAATGCAAGTATTTAAAAAATCAGACTACAACTCTTTTCTGAACACTTGACTGACAGATTCTATTTTACAATTTTATTTAACTTGTTAATGTGAGCATATTTGCTTCTCTAAATACATCAGGGAAACAAACAATTGGGTACAAAGAAAGAGGCTGGAACTGGCATCCAGCTCAAGTCTAGGTCTTGCCATAAAGGCCAGTTGATCACCTGGCCTGAAGTCATTTCTTCTTCCAACCCCTAAAATAGACACCTTAGAACAAGGCCCTGGGCTCATTCAGCTTTCTGGAAGATTTTATGAAAGGGCTGTGTCCAAGGCATAGAGCAAGTGGTTATTATCTGCCTTTATTAGCATATTACAAGAGATGAAGACTGGGGGGGTATTTTTTTCCCTTCAATTCCTTAAAGAATGGTATTGTGTAGAGTTTCAGTTGAAGATGAGTCTCTCACAACTCTGAGAAAAATGTGCATCAAAGAGGGGTGGAATATTCTCACATTTCGCAGTTTGCCACTAAGTCTTGCATTTTTAATGGTACAGCAAGATGCATTTAAACACTGCCGAAAGGCAGACTTTGTCTTTCTTGGTTCAAGGTTCTACTGTTAAGAAAGTGTCTGGAAAACACACCAGCAACAGGAACAGATACATTTGTTCTGATGTGGTTAGTATACTGTGCTTATGTGGAGGTATCCAGTGTTTAACTTGCAGGTTTCTTCTTTAATTAATGGTGGTTATCTTCACTGGATGTTGTTAGCATATCAGAAACGACATTAAATGACTGCCCAGGAGCACCAGGGTAGCTAAGGGTTAGTAGGATCCTGCTACATGAAATGCCCAGACCCAAAGGTGCTCTCCATCGCCCACCAGCAAAGGGGAACCCACCACAACAAACACCCAGCCAGAGAAGTCCCTGTTCCTGTGGCCTATAGATTCCACTTCTCCACCAGAAGACATCAAGTGGCCTATACTGTAGAAATACTTTTTGCCCTCTGAGGGTGCCCAGTGGGTGCTCTAATGGTCCCTTTTAAACCAGGCAGACCAAAATAACATCCTAAAGTTCTGACAATTAAATTGTCATTGGAACACAGTCCATAGTTTAGTCCAGAATTTGTGTACTAAACCCAAACAAGGTAATTATCTGCTAAACTGTATTATTTTTTATTTTATTTTATTTTTTAACTATATTATTTAAATGGAATCCAGAGTCTACTATAAAATAGTAAATTTTCTATGACATCATAGAAAGTCATCTACCCTACAACATTTAGGCAAATCATAACTGGAATGAGAAAAGGCAATCAATTAATGCCAACACTGTATAAAACAGATGTTAGCACTGCCTGACCAATATTTTAAAGCACCCATAATAAAAAAGTTCAAAAAACATTCTCATGAAGCAAATGAAAATTTTAGTGAAGGAATAGAAGGTCTGAAAATATAATGAAATGGAAATTGTCAGTTTTATACTTTAAATATATACAATTTTATTTGTCAGTTATACCTCAACACGATACCTTAATAAAAGAAATAAAATAAAATAAACTTAAGACAAAATTTGCGACCAGACTTCCCAGTAGAGGGGGAATGACAGAATGTAGATCGATGAACCTGAGCACACATCAACAGAACTTAATTTAAAGGACACACAAGAAACAAAGCCTTGGAGACATGTGAAAAAATGATCATAATTCTAGTAGTAATAGTAGTAGTAAAAATAATAATAAACCCATCCTTGGTGTCATGAAATAGGATATAAAGTCCCAGAAGGATGAGAGAGTGAGATAAAGAAGTTTACAAACATATAATGACCAAAACTTACCAAAATTAGTATGAAAGACACAAACTTACATATTTAAGAAATTGAGTGAACATACAAGATAATTAAACTGCAAAAATTTAAAGAGAACATAAGATCTTAGAAGCAGGCAGAGAGAAAGGATTGCATTCACAGCAATACAAGTTTTAATAAAAGTGCATATCTCATCTGAAAACATGGAGACTAGAAAAAAGGGGTCAAATGTTTTTAAAGTAAAAACTGTGTTCATCTAACCTCTACATGAATGTTAAGAGAAGCTGTATTCTATACCAAGGATTGGAAACAACCCAAATGTCCTTCAACAGGTAGAATGGTTAAGCAAACTGTACTCAAGAAGAACGATTGATACACATAATAACTTGATGTTTCTCAAAGGAATCATGCTAAGTCAATCAATCAATAAATCAATCAAAGCCAACCCCAAAAGTTTATATGTCATATGATTCATGATTCTATTTATGTAACATTATATGTTTATATATCTAAAATTTAATGACTTAATTTTAGAAATGGAGAATAGATCAGTGGTTGCCAGGGGCTACGGATGGGTTGGGGGAATGAAGTATCTGTAGTAATGAAAGGAAAACAAGAAAGGACCTGAGTGATAAAACTGTTCTGTGTCTTGACTGAAGTGATAGGTACACAAACCCTCCAATATATTAAAATTGCATGTGTGTATGTGATAAAAACACCATGACACACATATAAATAGCACAGTTAAAACGGGAAAATCTGAATTGAGAGATTGGATAAACGTCAGTATCCATGTTGTTATATTGCATTACTGTTTTACAATATTTTACCGTTAGGGAAAACTGGGTAAAAGGTGTATGGGAACTCACTGCATATTTCTTACAAATACATGTGAATTTTCAGTTACCTCAATATAATTATCAATTAAGTAAAAATAAATCCACAGATGTTCTGGCCAGGAAATAGACGCTTCTAACACCTCAGGTATCTTCCTTATCATCCATTCTGATCTTAACCTCTTCCCTTTTCCCAGGTAAAGCTATCCTTATTTTTAACAAGGTGGATTAGTTTTAACTTTTGTGTACTTTATACAAATGAAACAAGTTGTACCTATCTCTGGCTTCTTTCTTTTAACATTACATTGATGAGACATCTCAAAAATAATTGTAACTGATTCATATTTATAATTTAATTCCTTAGTATTTATTCTGTGTTTAATGGTCATTTGGGTAGCTTCCCAGATGCCCAAATTTGGAGCTTTTGGGAATAATGCTGCTATGATTGCTCCTGACATGTATTTTAGTATCCATTTGCATTTCAGTGAGTAGATACCTAGGAATGAAGTATTATATGTATATTCAACTTTAATATATACTGCCAAACCGTTTTCCAAAGGTGTACTGATTTACACTCTCAATCCACTAGTTTAAGAGCTCCAACTGCAAAGCTGGATGTGTCACAATCCCAGATTTCAAGATATAATACAACGCTGTAGTAATCTCAACAGTATGGGACTAGAACAAAAATAGGCAAGTATATCAATGGAAACATAATAAAGAGCCCAGAAATAAACCCATGATTATATGGTCAATTAATCTTTGACAAAGGAGGAATGGGAAAAAATATTTGGAAATCCAATTAAGGATTAGGATCCAAAATACTAAGAGAACTTCTACAACTCAACATGAAAAAAACAAATAAGCCAATTAAAAATGGGCAGAAGACATGAACAGATTTCTCCAAAGAAGGCTTACCGATGGCCAAAGGACATAAAAAAAGATATTCAATATCACTCACCATCAGAGAAATGGGAAAACTGATAGTTAACAGAGAGGAGGTGAGTGGTAGGGTGAGTGAAATAGATGAAGGGGATTAAGAGTATACTTATCATGATGAGCACTGAGTAATGCATAGAATTGTTGAATCACTGCATTACATATATGGAATTAAAATTTAAAAAATAAAAAAGTTCTGGTTGGTCTGCGTACTTGCTAACATTCGATAATGCCAGTCATTTTCTTTTTTCTTTCTTTCTTTTTAAAATTTTAGCCTTATTAATAGCTGTTTATTGTGATATAACAGTGGCTTTAATTTTCTTTTCCTTGAGAATAAATAACATTGGGCACTTTTCATGTATATTATAGCTTTTTAATATTTTCTTTAGAGAAGTGTCTACGCTTATTGACTTTTTGAGCAGGTTATCTGCTCAAAGTTATCTAAAGTTTAGGATTTCTTCACATATTCTGTACATAAACTATTTTTGGTTAAATGTGTTGCAAATATCTTTATCCATTTTGAGATTTTTACTATCCTAATGGTTTCTTTTGATAACTCAAATCTTAACGTTTAATCCAGTTTTATCAGTGTTTTCCATTATAAATAATACTTTTGAGTCTTATTTAGAAACTCTTTGTTTACCTCAAGTTCAGGAAGGTATTTTCCTTTGTTATATTCTAGAAGTATTATTATCATTTACACTTTGACATATCTTTGTATAATGTGAGGTAGAAGTATACATACACCAGTAATTTTTCCAGTATTCTTTGCTACCAACTTTGCCAGTTTTCGGTGTGTTAGTCTGTCTTTGACTTTTTATTCTGTTTCATTTTTCTGTTAATCTATCTATACCATACTGTATTATTTATTATAGCTTTATTGTAAATCTGGCTATCTGGTAGTTTTCATTCTCCAATAATTTTTTCAAGATTGTCTTAGCTAGGCTTGTTATTTTAGGTTCTATATAAATTTTAGAATCTACCTGTAGTTTTCCAGATTCTGCAAGAATATTAACATTTCTTTGGATCTATATTTCAGGAAAATTGATATTTGTACAATACAGAATCTTCCTATCTAGGCATGGTGCTTTATTTATTTGGTCCTCTCTGTTAGCTTTATTGATGTGTTAACATGTCTAGGCTATAATCTTTAATTATTCAATGAAAGAGTAATCTAGTTGTTGCTGTGAAAACTTTTGCCGATGTAACTGAAGCTCTAATCAGTTGACAGTAAGGGAGATTATCCTGGATAATCTGGATGAATTTTATTGACTCTTTTGGAGGGCTTTAAAGCAGGGCTTAGATTTTGTTAAAAGAAAGAAATTTCAACTGTAGATGAAAGTTTTAGTTCTACCCATGAAATTCCTTTCCTGATTGCTTTTCTTATGGATTTTGGACTTGCTTAGTCATGATTGTTAAACCAATTTCTTATAATAGGTCAGACATATTTTTGTTCTGTTTTTCTATAGAAACCCTGACTGATAGAGCTTTTTAAAATTTCTCTGAATATTTTCTATATTTCAGCATATAGATCTTGCACATATTTTGTTGGATTTTTATGTATGTATTTCATATTTTCAATGCTATTTTTATGGTGCTGTTCTAAGCATTTTATTGTGTACCTTTTTTTTGCTGTAGAAAAATACATTGATTTTTGTAGGTTTACATCATATACAGCTATCATACTAAATTTACTTATGCATTTATTACTTTTGTAGAGTATTTTAGATTTTTAAATACATGTAATCTTGTCATCAGCAAATAAAGGCAGTTTTATCTTCTTTCAAATTCTTATAATTTTATTTTCTTGCCTTAAGTTTACTAACTAGAACTTTCAGTATAGTGTTGAATAGCAAGAATCCTTGACTGATTCCTGATATTAGATGGGGATTTTTGACGTTTCACAAATGAGAATTATATCTGTGTAGGGTTTCTGTAGATTGAGTTTTGAATGTTTTACACACTTTGAGGATTTATTGTTTGTTGTTGTTGTTTTTTAATTCCTGGAATGAAATTAACTTGGTTATAATATTTCCTTTTTATGTTTCATTGAACTTGATCCACAAATACATTGTTTAGGACTTCATGAGAGACGTTGTCTTGTTATTTTTCCTACTTTATAATGTTCTTGTCACATGTTGGCATTCAGAGTTTCCTCTTTCATAAAATTTGTTGGGAAGTGCTCTTTTTCTTTTTTCTGTTCTTTGTGAAAACAATTCATTTTTGAAGCCATTGGACCTGGTGTTTTTCTATGTGGAATGGTTTTTAGCTACATATTCATTTTCCTTAATGGATATAGAAATCAAGAGGATTTTTTTGTTTCTTGTGTCTGTTTTGATGAGATTTTGTAGGACATTTTCAAATGTATTGACTCAAAGTTGTTTGTAATGTCCTGTAAGAACTTTGGAAAATATCTTCAATATCTATAGTAATATAATTTTCTTATTCCTAGGTATGTATTTGTACTTTTTTAAAAAATTTTTGTCTTGTTTGTGAAAGGGTCATTAATTTTGTTAATTTTTAAACAAACTTTTTATTGAAATGATTATAGATTCACATTAAGTTGCAAAAATAGAGTCCTTTGAACTGTTCACTCAGCTTCCCTTAATAGTGATATCTTATGTAAAGGTAGTAACTATTAAAATCAGGAATTGTTACAATACTATTTATTAGACTACAGACCTCATTCACTTTTTACTGGGTCTTGCATGCACTTGTATATGTGTTTGTGTGGGTATGTGTCTGTGGGGTGTGTGGGGGTGTGCATAGATGCATTATATATAAAACTTTGTGTAACTATCATCACCATAAAGCATAAAATCTTTTCATTAACACAGGGAAATTTCCTTATATTCCTATGTATCACTGCACCATCAAATACTCTGTCCTTCGTCTCTGGCAACTACTAATGTGTTATCCATCTCCATATAATATGTAACCTTTTGATATTACCTTGTATAACTAACCTTAATGTTCTTGAAAGACATCCAAATGGTTGCATGTATGAATAGTTTGCTCCTTTTTATCGATGAATAGTAATCCACTCTATGAATGTACTAGAGTTTGCTTAACCATTGCATTGCTAAAGGATATCTGGACTGATTCCAGTTTTTGGTTAAATGAATAATGCAGCTACATTCATTCATGTATGTGATTTTGTCCTGAGTTATACAGTACCACATGTTTAGTTTATAAGAAACCGCCAAACTTTTCCATCATGCCTATACCATTTTACATCCTTATCAGTGATGTATGGATGATCTAGTGTCTCTGTGTTCTTATCAGCATTTGATGTTGTTGATAGTTTTATTTTAGTGATTCTGATGTATAGTAATATCACCTTGTAATTTTAATTTGCATTTTCCTGATGTCTAATGCTAGTGAACATACCTTTAACTGATGATTTTCTAACCATTTTATTCATAAGTGCAAGATACATGCATGTCTTTTGTCCATTTGCTGGTTTGATTGCTTACTTTTTACTGTTGAGTTTTAAGGGTTCTTTATTTATTCTATATACTTGTCCATTGTTAGTGATGTGATTCACATATATTTTATCCCTGGGTGTCTAGCCTATCTTTTGAGCCTTTCACATAATCTTTCAGAGAATAAAATTCTTAATGTTTGATGATATCCACTTTGTGAATTTTTTCTTTTATGGATCAAGATTTGGCATCAAGTCTAGGAACTCTTTGCTTAGCCATAGTTCCCAAAGATTTTCTCTTATGATTCTTCTAAAAGTTTTATAGTTTTACATTCTAAATTTAAATATGTGATATATTATAAATTAATATTTGTATAAGATGTAGGATTTAGTTTTATTTTCATTTGTTTGCCTACGAATGTCTAGGTGTTCTTGCACTATTTGTTGAAAAGACTTTTCTTCCTGAATTCAGTTGCCTCACATTTTTGTCAAAAATCAGTTGGGTATATATGTTTTTGGATCTATTTATGAACGCTCTATTCTTCCATTGATCTATGTATTTTTTATTTCTGTCAAAATCACATTTTCTTGATTAGTATGTAATCAAGCTGTGTAATAAATTTAACACTGGCTAGAGTGATTTCACCCACTTTCTTCTTTTTGTATTCAATATTGTTTTATTTATACTAGGTTCCTTGATTTCCTTATAGCTACAACTTGCTAGGATTTAGATAGAAATCATATTAAATATAATATGCACCTATACACCAACTTGATAAGAATTAACATATTTACTACGTTTAGTGTTTTACTATGTGAACATGGTAATTCTTTCCATTTATTTAGATCTCCTTGTATTTCTCTCATCAACATTTTTAAGTTTTTATATATAGTTTAAGTACATGTTTTGTAAGATATATGGCTAAGTTTTTTATTTATTTGGAATGATGGTAAATGGTATTTTGTTTTAAAATTTGTTTTTCACATGAGTGGTGCTAGTTCATACAAATGTGATTAATCCCTGTTGTTGATTTTGTATCCTGTGACCTTGCTGAATTCATTATTTATTTTTCATTTTTATTTTAATTTCATTTTTTAGCTCTTGAGATTTTCTATGCAGACAATCAAGTCATCTGAATATAAGGACAGCTTATTTCCTCTATCTAGCTGTCTATACACACATACACCATATATATATATATATATATATATATATATATATATGCACACACTATTTTATTTATTTATTTATTTTTCCTAGTTACACTGGCTAGATCTTCCAACACCATTTTGATTAAGAATGGAGGAAATGGATCTCCAGGGCAAGATGGCAGAGAAGTAAGAAGCTCTGTAATCTTCACCCGCCAACATCTATTAAACTGAGAAGGACTAAAGAGACAATACTCTGATCTGCAAGAGTGGGAGGAGAACACACAGACTCCAGAAAGAAGACAACCTCAAAGATGCCTGAGTGAGTGAATATGAACTGGGAAAATTAAAAAACGGGCCAGGCCCTGGAGGTGCGGAGGGGTGGGAGCCCCAGCCCAACACAGGGAGAATGCGCGGTGCCCTGGAAAGACAAGGTGAAGAGAAAGAGAGACTGAAAATGCTCATAGAATTGTCTCTAGAGAAAAAACTCACCCCAAGACGGAGAGAGATATTGTCACCCTATATATAACCGCTGAGGGTGGGGAGAGAAATCCGTCCCATCTAGCTGGCAAATTCTTCCTTGGGCTCGGCAGCAGCTACGCCCATTCCAGGCGGCACCAGGAAAAACAGCCCCCTCCCCCTACGCATTCCCAGCTGGGAGGCTGGCTGCCAGCAGGAGTACGTCTGACCTCCGGTGGCAGTGGCCCCAGGAGAAAAAGCCCCCGCCCCCTGCATGATCCCTGCTGGGAGGCCAGCTGGCAGTGGGAGTGCATCTCATCTTCAGTGGTAGCATTACAGTGCATGGACTCGTATTTGGAAGGGAGGCGGAGCTTGGAAAATACAACGTGGCTCGCCCGCGACACAGGGAGATCTGACTCAAAAGACTTCTTGCAAAGCTTGGTTTGAGAAGAGCTTGGGGCCGCCATTCTTCTCTCGGCAACCACCAAGGCGGGGCCTCAGAGAGAATCCCCCGAGACCTGACGTACCTACACCAAACCATGCCCATCCACACGGGAGAGCAGCCCTTTTTTTTTCTTTTTCTTTTCTTCTCCTTTTTCTCTCTCGCAATCCAGATATATTTTCCCTTATCTCATTCTTATCTCTCCTCTTGGCTGGTTATACGCTTTTAGACTGTCCATAGTCTTTTGCTGTCTCTGTCCCCCCACCTTTTTTTTTTTTAACTTTTTATTTTCTTTCCTTTCCTGTCCTTCTCTTTACATCCTTTCCCCTTATGGTTTCCTTGTTTGTTTGATTTATCTGTGTGTTTGCATGCTTTTGTTCCCTGTGTGGTTGTCTCTTTTCCATTTCAGGGCTACCTCAAGAAACAACCAAAGTACACATGGTGGAGAGTCCCAAATATCACTGAGTAGGGAAATAAAATAATCAAAGCACAACAAGAGAAACCGAGAGACACCATTAAAAGAACACTTTCTGAAACGACAGGCCCTGGACAGTCAATGAGCCTCCTAAAATAGGCCAATACTAACAGGTGCACAGTACATAACGAGCTTTTAAAAATGACAAGAGACAGAAAGCTAGCCAAAATGATGAAGCGAAAGAACTCTCCTCTAAAGCAACTCCAGGAAGAAGTCACAGCCACAGAACTGCTCAAAACAGGCTTAAACAACATAACTGAACAAGAATTTAGAACAATTGTCATAAAATTAATTGCTGGACTTGAAAAAAACATCAAAGAAGCTATTGATAAAGAAAGTA